>CAUYQV010181709.1:0-22952 GCA_963574575.1 Galagoides demidoff
CTTATTTATTTATTTATTTTTTTGGAGACAGAGCCTCAAGCTGTCCCCTTGGGTAGAGTGCTGTGGCATCACAGCTCACAGCAACCTCCAACTCCTGGGCTCAAGCGAGTCTCCTGCCTCTGCCTCCCAAGTAGCTGGGACCACAGGCGCCCGCCACAATGCCCGGCCGGTTTTTTGGTTTTTTTTTTTTTGGTTGCAGTCATCATTGTTGTTTGGCGGGCCCGGGCTGGGGATTCAAACCCGCCACCTTAGGTGTACGTGGCTGGCGCCTTAGCCGATTGAGCCACAGGCGCCGAGCCATTTATTTATTTTTTTGAGACAGAGCCTCAAACTATTGCCTTGGGTAGAATGCCATGACATCACAGCTCACAGCAACCTCCAACTCCTGCGTTCAAGCAATTCTCCTGCCTCCGCCTCCCAAGTAGCTGGGACTACAGGCACCTACCGCAATGCCCAGTTATTTTTTGGTTGCAGCTGTCATTGTTGTTTGGTGGGCCTGGACTGGATTTGAACCCACTAGCTCAGGTGTACGTGGCTGGCACCTTAGCCACTTGAACCATAGGTGCTGAGCCTATTTATTTTTGAGATGGTCTCACTATGTTGCCCTCGATAGAGCATTGTGCTGTCATAGCTCACAGCAACTTCTAACTCTTAGGCTTAAGCAATTTTCTTGCCTCAGCCTCCCAAGTAGCTGGGACTATAGGCACCTGCCACAACGCCCGGCTATGTTTTTTGTTGCAGTTGTCATTGTTGTTTAGCAGGCCTGGGCTGGGTTCCAACCTGCCTGCCTTGGTGTATATGCCCAGCACCCTAACCACTGAGTACAGGCACTGAACCACAGTCTTTTTTTTCCTCTCACATGCTAGAATATATAGCTATTTAAGGGCAGGAGGTCTCCTGTGTCCCTTCAGCCAACATGTAGGAGGACTCAATAAACATCAATCAAATGGATCAAAGAGAATTTTATGGAACACGTCTTTAGACAAAAAGATGAACGAGAAAACTCACAATCATTCTCTTTGCTCCAGAGCCTGAATTTTCCCATAGCCTTTCATGATCTATAATCACTAAACAATCTTTACAACAAGTGTGCTGAAAGGTTTGTCCCTAAAGCTAGTTGTTATATACACAAAAAACTGAAGAATGTCTTCTACACTATGTGTTTTGTGTCATTGCCAAGAGTGGTCCATATATGTTGACAGCAATTGGGCATGAGGTACTTGAGAGGAACACCCACACTGTAACTAACTAGGCAGTACTGGATTTTTCAGCTGAGCAAAGCAGATGTCAGACAATGACAGCTATAGTGTTCAACTGTTTATAGCAAGCAACTGTTTGCTCTCTCACCAAGAATTATCTCAAGACAAAGAACAGGCCCATACTCATTTCTCAAATGAGAACAAATTTAAAGGTCATGGTTCACTGACAAAGGCAAAAGCATCCCAGCCCATGCAGTCAGCACTCAGCCTTAATTTCTGATTCCAGACTGTTTCCTTTATATAACTGAAAAACTTTTTAAGAGACAGAGTCTCACTTTATTGCCCTCGGAAGAGTGCTGCAGCATCACAGCTCACAGCAACCTCTAGCTCTTGGGGTTAGGTGATTCTCTTGCCTCAGCTTCCTGAGTAGCTGGGACTACAGGTGCCCGCCACAATGCCCTGCTATTTTTTTTGTTGCAGTTTGGCCTGCACCGGGTTGGAACCCGCCACCCTAGGTATATGGGGCCAGCAGCCTACTCACTGAGCCACAGGCACCGCCCATAACTGAAAAACTTTTAAAGTAACTAAGCATGGTTTACAATACCTCCTAAAAACAACCTGAGGATCAACATCAAGCTTAGAAGCAAGCTGTCTATGTTTCCGATGAGGGACTATTACATAGATTAAGTTTTGCAGATTTGTCCAGAAAATAACAGGGAGTAAGCCTTTCTCCTGAATTCTAAGGCAGACTTTATGTCCTGTGATTCCTCCACAAAAGGGAGGAGGAGGTAGCAAGAAAGCAAAACCTGTTAAAAAAGATAAAGTATAACTCGAACTTGATCACTTTTGCTCAACTCTACAAGTAGGTCTTAGCTTCGATCTTTTTTATCATTATTTAAAAAATCTTTATTATGTAAATGTTCAAACATTCATAAAAATAGAGAACACTAGCCTAGCCCCATGTACCATTAACCAGATTCAACAATCACCAACATACAGCCATTTTCTTTTTTAAAAAAAATTTCATAGTATTAAGGGGGTACAGGCACCCATAGCACAGTGGTTACGGTGCCAGCCACATACACCAAGGCTGGTGGGTTCGAGCCCAGCCCAGGTCAGCTAAACAACGATAACTGCAACAAAAAAATAGCTGGGCATTGGGCAGCACCTGTGGCTCAGTGAGTAGGGCGCTGGCCCAATATATGGAGGGTAGCAGGTTCAAACCTGGCCCAGCCAAACTGCAACAAAAAAATAGCTGGGCATTGTGGTGGCACCTGTAGTCCCAGCTACTTGGGAGGCTGAGGCAAGTGAATCCCTAAGCCCAGGTTGTTGTGAGCTGTGACGCCACGGCACTCTACTGAAGGCAGCAAAGTAAGACTCTGTCTCTAAAAAAAATGGCTCAGCGCCTATGGCTCAAGCGGCTAAGGCACCAGCTACATACTCCTAAGCTGGCGGGTTCGAATCCAGCCCGGGCTGCCAAACAACAATGACTTCTGCAACCAAAAAAAAAAAAAATAGCCGGGCATTTTATGTCATGTGCCTGTAGTCCCAGCTACCTGGGAGGTAGAGGCAGAAGACTCACTTGAGCCCAGGAGTTGGAGGTTGCTGTGAGCTGTGATGCCACAGCACTCTACCAAGGGCAAGACAGTGAGGCTGTCTCAAAAAAAAAAAAAAAAAAAAAAAAATAGCTGGGCATTGTGGCAGGTGCCTGTAGCCCTAGCTGCCTGGGAGGCTGAGGCAAGTGAATTACTTGAGCTCAGGAGTTTGAGGCTGCTGTAAGCTGTGACACCACATCACTCTACCAAGGTCAAGATAGTGAGGCTCTGTCTCAAGGAAAAAAAAAAATTAAGGGGGGTACAAATGTATTTGCTACATGGATATCTGTTATAATGCTTGCTCATGCAGAGGCTTTTAGTGTGCCCATAACTCAAATAGTGTTCACTATTGACAGGTAAGTTTTTACCCCTCCTCTCCTCCCCTCAACCATTTTCAACTATAAACCAGCATACTTCTCCCCCATGTCCCACCTCTGATTATTTAAAATTTGCTCTACTTTAGAAATAAGTCACTTGGGCTCGGTGCCTATAGCTCAGCAGCTAGGGCACCAGCCACATACACCTGAGCTGGCAGGTTCAAATCCAGCCTGGGCCTGCCAAACAACAATAACAAATACAACCAAAAAATAGCTGGGCACTGTGGCGGGCGCCTGTAGTCCAAGCTACTTGGGAGGCAGAGGCAAGAGAATCAGTTGTCGAAGAGTTGGAGGTTGCTGTGAGCTGTGACGCCACAGCACTCTACCAAGGGCGACATAGTGAGACTCTGTCTCAAAAAAAAAAGACCAAAAACCTCACTCGATCTCTTAGCATCTGCTTTGAAGTTAGTTGGTTAGGAATCAGCATTCTTTTTTTTCCCGACATTCTGATAACCTAAGTCCCATGAAGCATTTTACAAAGTGAGAATAGGAAAAAAATACACCAAGTTTGTGGGTAATAATTTATAAAGACAAATTTTGAGTGACGTATATCCACTTCACTCAACAAGTGAAACATTCAACAAGCTCTGTAGATTTTAACTTATCTATCTAGTTTAGACCCTTCTTTCAAAGGCCACTGCTTTAGGTCCTATTTTTATTAACTTCTCACCTAGATTTCTGTAGCCCCCTCAAATGCTGCAAGAATTAAAATATCTTTCTTTTTTTTCTGAGACAGAATTTCACTTTGTCGCCTTGGGTAGAGTGTCATGGCATCATAGCTCACAGCAACCTGAAACTCCTGGGCTGAAGAGATTCTCCTGCCTTGGGCTCCCAAGTGGCTGGGACCATGGGTGTTTGCAACAACACTGGGGTATTTTTTAGAGACAGGGTCTCGCTCTTGTTCAGGCTGGTCTTGAACTCGTGAGCTCAAGCAATTCACCTGCCTCAGCCTCCCCGAATGCTAGAATTATGGTGTAAAATATTTTGAGCATGTCATTCTCTTGCTTTAAACTCTAGAAAGACTCATCAACAAAGTTCGAACCCCTTAATTTAGCTCCAACTCTTTTCACCACTTAGCTCCTGGCTCTCTAGCATCACCTCTCCCCAAGCCCTATGCCCAACATTTATTCTAGTCGTGTCTCCTCCAAAGTCATACTGTTCTTTTGCAGTTATTAGTTCATCTGCCCTCCTTCTTCGAGTAACTCAGCGTGTCGTAGAGCCCCATTCATGGCTGACTTCCGCTGACTGCATTCTCACATTCCTCTAAGCTGAGTCACAGGGAAGATTTCCCTGGACTCTGAGGAACTTCAGAGCATACAATTTTTATTGCTTTTGTTTCCCAAGGACAAAGCACAGTGCCTGGCATAAGACAAATACACTTTTTTTTTTTTTTTTTTGAGACAGATCCTCAAGCTATCCCTCTAGGCAGAGTGCCATGGCATCACAGCTCACAGCAACCTCCAACTCCTGGGCTCAAGCCAGTCTCCTGCCTCCGCCTCCCAAGTAGCTGGGACCACAGGCGCCCGCTACAACACCCAGCCATTTTTTGGTTGCAGCCATCGTTGTTTGGCGGGCCCAGGTTGGGGATTCGAACCCGTCACCTTAGGTGTACGTGGCTGGCACCTTAGCCGCTTGAGCCACAGGCGCCGAGCTGAGAAATTTGTATATATTCTTAGCTGGAATATCTATTCAAATCTTTTGCACCCATTAATTAGATCTTCAAATTCTTATTACTGAGTTGTAAGAGCTTGTATCCATCACACATATGTCTTTTATCAGATATATTATTAAATATGTACTATGTATTAGATACATTATCAGAAAATAAAATATTTTTCCCAGTCTGTGGTTTGTCTTTTTATTTCCTTAATAGCATCTTTTGAAAGACTTTTAAAACATTTTTAATGACTTTTTTTTTTGTAAATTCTTCTTAGATGTTACAAACAGGAAAAATTTCCTAGGCCAAGTTCACAAGGACACATAGTTCTTTCTAATAGCTTCATAATTTTCATTCTTACATTTAGATCTCAACCCAATTTGAGTTACTTTTTATATATGGGGTGAGCTGGGGGTCTAGTCTCATTCTTTTCAATGCAGATATTCAGTTGTCCCTGCATCATTTCTTTTTTTTTTTTTACATTTGAAATTTTTATTTAAAGTAGCTTGAATTAAATCACATTGATATGAAATACATTTTGAATGCTCCTGAGGGTAAAAAGGAGATAAGCCCTTTCTTCCAAAGCAAAAAATGTCTCAAAACCACAGTTCCAGGAGGGCAATGTATTATACATGTTATTAAGTTGTAGAAGTTGAAAACAAAAAGTAATTTAAAATACAATCTTAAAATTAAAAATCCACAAAGAGAGCATCTTTGTATTCATAACTGAAATAACTCTTACACAGATGGGTTCATCTGATATGTCACACAAGTTGGATAACAACAGAGGTTTATTTATTTAACCATAACTAATGATTTTCTAGAGATTCTCTAAAGCAATATACATGGTGTCTGGCTGAATTTTCATACATAAAAATCAAAAATTAAGCCTAGTATTAGTTCTCTCCACCTTACAGCTAGTCTGATACCAATTTTGAAGTCACAAGTGTCAGCTCAGCTTATACTCTGCCTTGTTTTATATCCTTTCTGCTGTCACCTATTTCTACTGCATTTCCTGGTTTTTACAGTCTATAAAACTATATCCTAAAAACAAGTTCCCTGGAGCAACTGCAGGAAACAAAGCAATTCCACCAAGAGGGCAGGCCTCAACTTATTTCTTGCAAGGTTTCTTGCGATAAGGTCCTGACTGACTTGAGCTCACAATCTAAAATTACAAAATTCACAGAGGCGTGAGGCACAAAGAATGAGGGTCGTGAAAAATGACCCATGGTAGGATTAGATCCAGGAAAATGGTTCAGAATACAGAACTATGAGGTTAAAAAATATAAACCAGAGGAGTTTGAAAGTTTAAAATAATAAAAGATGGAGTAAGAAACATCAAAGAGGGACAAGACAGCATTGCTAAGTCACGGAAGAAGCCCAAGTGCCCATCGACCCATGACTGAATTAATAACTTGTGGTATATGTACACCATGGAATATTATGCAGCCTTTAAAAAGATGTAAACTTTGCCTCTTTTATGTTTGCATGGATGGAGCTAGAGCGTATTCTTCTTAGCAAAATATCTAGAGAATGGAAGAAAAAGTATCCCATGTACTCAACTCTACTATGAAACCAATATATAAGCACCCACACTCCCATATGAAAGCTATAACTGAACCACAGCCCAAGATGAAGGGGGAAGAGGAGGGGAGGGGGAAGGAAGGAGGGAGGGCAATTGGTTGGACGACACCTATGGTGCATTGTACAGGGTACATGTCAAATCTACTATGTGTAGAGTATAAATATCTTACAACAATAATTAAGAAAGTGTGATGAAGGCTGTGTTTGCCAGTTTGATGAAAGTATTTCAAGTTGTATATAAAGCCAGCATATTGTACCCCATAAATGCATTAATATACACAGCTATGATGTAATAAAAAAATACAGTTCCGGATTGGTTAAAAAAAACAAAAAAGAATGCCTGCATCCCTTTTCAAAGCCACCCAGTGAAAAGGTTACATAAAGATCATTTCAGATCATAAGAGAATGCACAAGTGTCTGACTCGGCTATTATTTTTTAGAGCCCAGGCACTGTGAGACTACATGTGAATTTGTAGATTTATTTTGGTAGAAATAATCTGAGTTATTGTGTTTAGTTTTGTTTTGTGTCCCACCTAGGGCTTTTATTCTAAAAATTCTTTATTAAATTATATTACAGGTATTAAATTTATACAACTATACATCAATTATACATACATATGTATATGGAGAAGGAGAGAGAAGGGATCTGCACTGCTTCTTAAAGAGACTATTCTTTCTCTGTTAAATAATCTCAGTAATCTCATCAAAATTCAATTGTTCATGGATGTATGAGTGGATATGTGAATTACTCATTCTATTTGTTTTATATGCTTATCCTAGGCAAGTATCACACTGTTTTGATTATTGTAGCTTTGCAATAACTTTTAAAACTGAGTAAAATGAGTCCCCTTTGTTCTTTTTCAAGTTTCTTTTGGCATACCTGGGTCCTTTGCATTTATATGAAATAATATTTACCAACTAGAGTGTAAATTCTACATTTAATTCTTTTTGTCTTTTGATATCTAATTTCTAGTCAAGATACTTTTCCCCCAAGTTTCTTTTTTCCATTTTTCCTGAAGTTGTGTCATACATTTGTAATGTAGCAAGATTAATCTGTCACAGTCTTATTTCCATCCTACTATCCCACAACATCTTTGTTGGCATTTAAAAATTGTTCATTCATTAAAGTTCACATCTGCGGTCTGTGCACAGAGCCATGAGTCCTACCTTGGTACCACACAGAACAAGCCCATCACCATGGAAGTTCTCCCTGTGCAATTCTTTTGTAGGTGACCTTCCTCTTTTCCCACAATTCTATACATAATAGAGTTTTTACGGGCAGAGCTGTTCCTATAATTCCTTATAACTTGGATGTGCATGATATCTACAGCGATAGTCCCATTTTGTTTAAGAGTTTAATAAGCTGCTTCTTCTCTATTTTTTCTTCATAAGTCTTGATAGAGCTTTGCCAATCTCATTGATGTTTTTAAAAACCTCAGCTATTTGTCTCTTCAATTCTCTCTACCCACTTTCAATTTCTTTTTTTCTGTATTTATTATTTTATTTTGTCTACTTGATTTGGGTTTAATTTTCTTTTCTTTCTGTTCTTTCTGAAATTTAAATCTTAGATGACTGATTTTGGACCAATGCTTTCCTAATACAAGAATCTAGAGCTATTTTCCTCTCATCACTGCTTTAGCTGCTTCCCCCAAGTTTTGATGTGATGTATTTCTATTTTTATTGTCATTGATCTCAATGTATTTCTATATTCTGTTCACATGATGTAATTTCATTTCTTCTATCTTTGAGTTTATTCACTTTTACTCCGTTATGGCTATCCTGGTATTGAACCCATAATGAGGCTTTATTTAGAAGTCCTAAAATTTTCATTTGGTCCTTTTTTCCAAAAAATCTCCTATGCCTTTGTTGACTTTTTCTCCCTAATTTTATTTGTTTCAAGTGGTTTTTTGGTATAATTTCTTACCCTTGTCAAATAATTCCAACATCTGTGACATCTTTTTGAAGTCTATTAATTATTTTTATTCAAGTGGATGTCTCTTGAATCTTGGTACAACGAATCATTTTTAATTATGTTCTTGGCATTTTGAGTATTATGAGACTCTAGATCATATTTAAAGCTTCTGGTTTAGCACTGGAATAAAATGGGGGGCTCATCCTACCCTTGCCAGGTTGTCAAGGGTCATTGCCGAGAACCTCGACCTGGTTTGAGAGCTGCCTGGGAAATTACATTAAGGAAAAATAACTTAGGCAGTTTAAAACACAGTCTGAGAATGCTTGGAGAAGGCTTACATTATCTCTAGATGAGCAGTAAGACTGAGAATATGCAGCCTTTCTCTGGTCTCTTCAGAAGGCTTTTATTCATTTCTAACAAAGGTGCATATGCAAAATGCAAAAATCCTAAAGATAGGGTTGAAAGAATCACAAGTCCCCAGGAAGATTGGATAAAGAGAGAGGCTGGGTAAGAGGCAGGACAACTGATAGCATATTTATAAAGGGAGAGGAAAAGCTATTTCTATCCCCTCAGGGGAAGTAAGCCAGGTTTCCTAATATGGAAAGTTCCAAGAGCTGAGCCCCACCCATCTGCTGACTCTCAGTGTTCAGGGGTGGTCCATTCTGTCCAAGGGCCTCTGGGCTCTTTTCATCTATGGTTTTGATGAGCCCCCAGGGATGGCGGGTCTGTGGGCTTTCCCCTGGATACTCCAGGATTGGGGTAGGGTGCCCTGTTGAGAACTCAACCTATCTACCTCCCATAGCAGGTGAGGGTAAAAATCTAGGCTGTCCAAGCATTCTCCGCTTTCACCACTTGGAGAGGAGGAGGAGGGTGCCCTGTGACTGTCAAGGAGGTTTGGAAGCTTAAGCTCTCCATTCGACCTCTAACAATACCATAGGGTAGAGAAGGGGTGTCTAGTTATTGCAGTGTAGAGATGGAAATCCCTCTGTGGTCTCTGCTTCCCTGGACATCACTGTGTTGGAGAGAGGGAAGGGATGTCTCATCACTGCCAGATTGGCATGGGTGTCCAGGCTCTGCAGTAGGCCTCCAACTCAGAGCTGAGCCAGGGTGTGCCTCTGTAAGATCTAGGATTCCCGAGGTCTCACTACCATGGGGTAGTGGTGAAGTGCTTTAAACGAGATCCCTTACCCTAACTCGGTACTTCACTATTTTCCATGTTCAGTGGTAGCTCCAGATGCTCTTAATAAATCTCTGCTATGAACTCTGTCCACCTGGTTCCTTGAAGTGCCTTTCCACTTTTCAACCTCTAACATCAATTGCATATAAAAGAACTCCCTTACTCTAAGCCTATCTGTGTGCAGAAGTTTTTAATTAATCTTTGCTATTAATTATACTTGGCCTGGCTCTTTGCCACACCTGCCATGTTAACAAGTACTGTCACCATCTGCATTGTTTTTCTAAATCTATTTTGTCTGCCCTTCTCCACATCGGGATGTGTGGCCTATGAGAGCAGTGGACTTTCCAGCTTTGTTTGCTGCCGTATCTAAATATCTAGAAGATGTTAGCCCCTCCAGAGGTATATTTGTTGAATGAATAAATGATTGCATGATGGCATGCTGCTAACATTAGAGCAATTTCCTGGCAGCAGTCACATGCCTGTGTCCCCAGCCCAACATTTTTCCATGACCTGCAGGAAAGGACAGAGCTTCTGTCTTATAAATCTCAGACTAATCAAATTTTCTGCCCTTGAATTCATGACTGTCCTATGAAACTGACAAAGAAAATGTCTACTGGATGACTTCTATAGCCTAAACATACCACGGTAAGACAAAATAAAACCCTCATTTGCTACACAGAGCCTGTTTCCTCTGTGAAATTTAGGAAGCTGGGTTACCTGCTGAGGGAAACAGATCACTGTAAAATTTATTATCAACATCTAGATATTATTTATCACAGTTTATAAAAAAACTTCTAAACATCAAAAATGATTTTGAGGCTGTATATAATAGACCCAGAGGGTGTGATTTATACTCAGGCAAAAATATACTATGCTGGAAAGACATAAGTACTCAGACAAGATAGATATGTGTCCAGAATGTGCAACACACTCTCGTCAAGTAGTTCTCAGAAGAGGCACCTGGGCAATCAAAGGCTCTGTCTCATTTTTTTAATGTCATGTCGCAACGTGTGAACTATAAATGAAATCATGGATGCATATTTTAAGGGCTGAAAAACTTGTGGAAAGAAGTCTTCTTTGGGAATAAAATTGACAGCTCCCTCACGCAATCCCTATCTTCTGCAGACCTGCGTGATTCAGCTGAAAATGATGAACTGCATTGCCCCATCCTCTCTGTGAAGATGTTCAAAAGGATATGGTTCTATTTTGCTATGCAGTTGAAATATGTTTTTGCATTTAAATGTAAAAACTTGACTTTTCAATTTAAATAAGATGGCTTCCATTTGCTGAGCGCCTATCACAAAGCAGGTGCTCCTGAGCACTTCCTGTCCTTCCTGTGGGTACTTAAGTCTCATGGTGATGTCCTGAGCAGCTCCATAGTCACAGAGAATGGAGGCTCCACATGACCACATGACCTCTCCCAGGGTCACAGAGCTAAACCTACAGCTGGTAAATGCACACACTGGGTCCAAACTCAGGCCAGCCGGGCTCTAATGAGTTAGGCCCAAACTTCTTCTAACTCTTAGGCACTCATCCTTCAAAACAGGGAAAGAAACAGTATTTCCTTTATAAATACTGGGGACATAATGGGACTCAAGAAGGAATAAATGGCTAAAAACATTTCTGAATTTTAATATTTTACATCAAATGTAGAATTATTTGCTTTATTTAAACACACACACATACCTGGCAGCTCATGTCCCACAGTCTGGGCCATTCAGACCTGTCCATCATCAACTTATTAGATAATGATGGTGAAATCTATGTTTTACATTAGAGATTTTTTAAAAAGGCAAAACATGATTAATTTGTAAATAAAATAAGTTTAAAATTTTGAGATTTTTTTCCTCTGACTGTTCTTGCTTGAGGGAAAGTACACAGAATATGACAGTCTAACAAGTTAGGCAGACACCCAGATGGGGCCTCTCCATGTGCTTTCAAGCCTGATGATGTGGGTTCCCCTGGCTTTCTTGCTCCTCTCCCCAATGTTAGAGGAACTGTATGCCGCATCTACTGTGCTTACGAGCATCTCTGAGAACTACCCATGCGGCGAAGGGTGGAAGGAAGGAGATGAATGGTTGTTGGTGACTACTGGGCCATAACCAGGAGCTGGAGGGAAGTAGGGTTTATAACAAGGCATGTGTGTGCCCACTTTGGAACACAATGACCTGAATTGCCAACAGTAAAAGTACAATGCGGGGTAGCAAGTTGGGGAGGAAATAGTGAGTTGGGAACGTGGGCGTATGAATTTTTTACCCGTGTCTTAAGCTTTTCATTGGCAACAACTAATTTCCATTTCTGTCTGTAGTCCCCGCTCAAAGCACAGTGCCCGATACAGGACACTCTGAGGAAATGCTTATAGACTATTTGAGACAATCCACTCCATAGATGAGCAAAACATATTTTCTCCTCTACCCTCCTAAGTTTTCTGGTTGGGGTTCTATCAATTAGGCTGACGAAAGACAGGGTGACAAGAAAAAACAAGTTTGTTGACATGTTCATGCGTGGTGCTTACAAGTAGAAATGCTCAGAGATGACCAGCTCAAAGGTGTTGTTAGAACCTGGGCTTATAGAGCATCTCAACAAGAAGACATTTATACAGAACCGACAAAGGAGAGGGTTTCCAAGGCCTGCAAACTGTGGGAAGGTAAACATATGGCGGCCACTAGTGGAAGGTAAGGGTCACTCGCGCAGGTTCATGTTGGCACTGAATCCTTCAAGGGCAACAAAACTCCCCTGGGAGAGAGGACAGACAGCGCTCTTTGTTTCTCAGAAGTTTCTGGTTTTAGTCAGGTAAGGGAAGCTTTAGGAAGGCATTTTTCTGCATCTGTTGATTCTCACTTGCCTCCAGCTCAAAATAATCTTTATGTCCAGGTGGTGTGTTTTGAGGTGGCCTATTCTGCTGTCACTTGGGCCCAATGGAGAAGGGCCAGGCGAGGTGGAACTTGCGTCAGTGGGTTCCTAGAAAGCAGACTCTAAGGCAGGGATCTGAGTGTGTGAAGTGTTTTGAGAGGTGATCCTGAGAAAGAAGCAGATTGGACAGAGTGACACAGTACACTCTGATCTGTATCAGGGGCCTCAGCTGGCACTTGGGCAGCTCTGAATTAGGAAGGGTTCTCAGAATTAACCTGGGATCAGGAAGAGCTGGGCCTTAATGAGCCTACATGACTCTGAAAAGGGGATTGTGGGCATGGACATGGGGACTTCCTTCAACTGGATCCCTTCTAGAAAGATCTGCCAGGAGTAGGAAATAAGCAGAAGAGGCTGTGTATCACAGCAACCCCTACAGGTCAGCCCATTGGGCTATTTTCAATTTTTTGTGTGTGTAATAACTAAAGATATTATTAGCTAAAACTTACGGTACACTTAGCCAAAACTCCATTACCTTACTGAAAACAAATTATATATATATGGATAGATAGATAGATAGATAGATAGATTTATATCTATCTATCTATCTATCCATCTATCGATCTATATGTTTTAGTTATTAGGGTCCAATATTATTAATCACTGACCAACCAAAATTAAATTGAGATTTCATAAAAATCCCAATATAGTATCTGGCTGTATAAAGTTCCATCAGGAAGAATGAAAGTATAAGCCATTAATTATGTTGCTGTTTGGAACTGAGACTTTGTATAAGGGCTGTCCAGCCTTTGGGCTTCTCTGGATCACACTGGAAGAAGCATTGTCTTGGGACATACATTAAATACACAAACACTAACAAAGGCTGATGAGCAAATAAAAAGATCCATGCTTAGTTTTCATGATCTCTGCCACCACAGACAAGTAAAAAGGTCCTCACATAATAACCCTAATTAAAAGGTGGATGTTTAGAGAATCTTTTAAAATCGTCGAGCAGGTCCCAAGTTTGCGATCAGTATTATAGAAAATGTACATATATAAGTAATGAATCGTCTTTGTTTTTTGATAATTTTTATTATAAAAGTAAAAGGAAAGTGGGCAACCTAAAACCAGTGGGATATTTGACATTGTATTTGAGAAGCAGATGCATCAGAAGTGGTTGCGATTCTGTGTGAGTTCTCAAGGTGCTCATCAGATATTTTGATTCTCATTTTACTATTATTGTACTTCATTCTTGAAAATAGTTGTTTGCAAATATAGGTGCTGCCAAAAAGCAGCAACTCAGATCCAATAAGATGTGATTGTGAAGCAAGGGATATTTTTCCCTGGGAAGAGAGAACATGTCAAAGTCCAGTAAAGAGACATGATCAAGGTTTTCTTTAAGTTGAATGTCAGATTGCAGCTGTATTCCATTTGAAAATTGTGAGATAACATATTTATGTTAACTGAAAATGAAATCTCAATGCACCAAAATATTGATTATTTTCCCAGAAGCCCTGAAATCTGTTTTCAGATTCTTGTATCAAACTGAAAATCAATGCTGCATATTTTTGCTGTTGACAGGACTGTGTTTACCCAATGTGTCAAAATGCATAAAATTGCTTGCCTTAATTTAAGCTTGTCATAATTTCAGTTCCATTTGTAACACTGTTATGGTTGAAACATTATATTGATAAGATACAATGTTTTCACCTTGAAGATACATGTTTAACTCCTTTAAATAGGCAGTTAAATCCACTAAAATGCTAAAAATGCTAAATCTGTAAGCTAGTTTTCAACAGTAAGTTTTGGCTTATGTTTGGTTTTTGATACGCTAAACAACTTGATAGCATTTCACAAATCATAAAGTCTTTTCAACATTTGGCTCGACTTAGCCATCTTACTTCCAAAAAGTAAATGATATCACCCTAGTCAGCATTAATACTTTTAAAGAATTCTGGGAATTAGTTATTATTCAACCCTTTGGCCCTTTGAAATTCATGGTCTTGATGACAATTTGCACAGTGTTATTCATTTGTAAAGAAATTTTCTTGATGTGCTATGCAATGATACTTCATGAAATGTGAGTTTGGGGATACAATTGAATCATCTCCTATTAATTTTATAATTCTCTCTCTTTTACCTTCCATCTCCAGGGCACCATCAGTAACTATATGACATGTTGACAATGAACAAAGAAAATCACTTTAATGTATTTTTTATTGCTTCACATAAATCTCTTGATTTAGTTGCATCTTTTAATGGCACAAAAGAAGCCAATTCTTCACTGACATTGTAGTTATCACCAATGTCTCTACTAAAAATAGCAAATATTTGTAGCACCAGTGCTGTCATCCATGGCCAAAGCATAAAATTTAAAATGAGCAACTTTATTCTCCAAGCTTCTAGAAACTCAATTTTCTGGTTTCTTCAGTTCACTTGGCTGTAGTCTGGTGATATAAACTGATTTTAGAAATATCCCCCTTTTTCAGGACAAATTAGATCTGTCATGCTTTCTGTGCATTGCTTAATAAACTCACCGTCAATAAATGGTTTTGATTTTTTTGCTATTAAATATGCTACCACATAACCAGTTTTTACAATGGAATCTGTCTCGGTTGTAACTTAAAACATTGAGAAGCAGTTTTTTTTCAGTTCTGCTACTTTGTCCTTATGCCAGTCTTTCATAGGGGTGAAATTTAGAGGTATTATTTTGGCATATATTGCCCTTTCAAATTGTAGTCTTTGAAAACTTGCACAAAGTCCCTACAAATTAAGCAGAGTACCTTATTATTTGCCTTGACAAAAAAGTCGTCATCTGTCTACTTTTCATTGAACTTCTACAATTTTTCTTTTGCTGAGTTGTTTTATTTGGAGACATTGTAGAAACCATGATGGGATTAAAAAGTAATAATAGATAAGTAAACTGTATTTACTTTTATTATGAAAATTAATTGATAAGAAAATAGAAAGCAGGTTTGGGCCTTTCCATATCCTGGCTGGCAATGTAGGGTGAGGTGAAGGCCAGTTGTAAAGTGTGATAGGCTGTAGGTGAGGCAACAACCAAATGCAAAAGTACCTTAATAATCAAATAAAAATCTTACCTGACTGCTAAACAAATATTAAACAGTTATGGTAGGTTGAAATACTATCGATAATTGCTGCCTCACCAAGTTACCATGAGCACATGTAACACCTGATGCTGTTAATCTAACTGCCTGCACTTGAAGCCTCATGTAGCTATAAAACTGAGGTCACACATGTACAAATAATAAGAGCATAAGTATGTTTATTTTATATGACATTTAGACACAAGTTGTCATCTTGTGAGAACTGTAAAATCAAGTTCCACCCAAACATCTCATCATATGTTAAGTAAATTATGATCTTTGTGTTGGGCCACATGTAGTCCCTGGGCTGCAGGTTGGACACCCCTGCTATGTACAGAATGATTGTAGAACAAGGTCTTGTTAATCATTTTGACCTGTAATATAAGAATTCTTTTTGAAATTGTTATGGCATTCAAGTGATGCACATTGTTTATATAGGAATAAATGTATTTATCTATGAGTATAGTACAACATCAGATAAAGCTTCATGTGTATCTGTTTCTTTTAATTTACTTCTATTAATTAATTGACTATAATTTACCCCTAATATCTTATACTTGGTATTAGATTTAAGTGGTATTTCCGAGCATTGACCATTACTCTGGAAACTGATCACTCTGCTTTCTTTTAAAGGGATCAGGGAAAATTCAATGACCCATGAGGACATTCACCAGTCTTTTACCAAAGGGTATGAATAGAGGTGGACTGAAATGGGCCCCTCAATCCAGTTAACTTTCCAGGACTGTGCAGAGATTTCCAGGTGGACCTACATCAATGACCATCATCCAGTTTATTGGATAAGGTCACTTGCTCACTTGCTGACCTTTGGGCAGATTAAGGGGGTGGGGAGATTTGTGAAGACCACTGATCTTAGATTTTGGAATCAGGGAATTTGGGTAAAAATCTTGGCCCAGTTACAGAATAGCCATGAGATTTTGGGGAATTTCCTCAGTGTGTATAGGCTCTATAAAAATCACTTACCTCACCAAGTTCTTGTGAGGATAAGAAAACAACTTCATGACCAATCCATTTGTTATACAATTCAGTAGGAGTCCCAGAGACACCATTTCTAACCTACCCTTCAGACTCCGATGCTCTGGCCCCTGTCTGTCTCTCCTCCGCGGAGGCCCTGTCGCGGTTCTCGTCACTGTCCTCTGTTCCCACACCTTCCTGGGGCCACTGTTTTCTGTCTCGGCAATCCCAGTTGCTTGAGCCTTTCCTCCAGGGCCTTCTTGTGATTAACTGCTCATAATTAAAATTAAATTTGATGAGCCGGAACCAGAGCTTTTAGTCGGCTCCTCTTTATCCCTTAGCTCCCTTAATTTAGCAAAACTCAGAAAAGGGAAAAAATATATAATTTTCTGCTAATTAAAGGAAGTCTAAAAATGAGAGCAATTCTATGGTTAAAAAACATATACCTTTAATTCTGAATTTTCTTGGTGTGAGTATATCTGAACTTGTTATAGTCAAAAAGAAAATCCCTTTGGTGTGTAAAAGTCAGCTCAGGTTGTTAGATTTACCGAGTAGGTGCAAACCCCCTCCTCACATTTGGAATATATGTGTAAGATAACGTGATATTTTTTAACTGTTGCAGAGTGTACCATTTATGCTAAAGTTTCACCTTATTTTTAAACTCATTTCTTAATGGAAACGAATATATGTGTGAAAAGATTTAAAAATAGGATGTCCTAAATTTATAGATGGAAAAGTTCAAACGTCCAAAGCATTAAATAAGAATCTAAAAGTTTCTTAATTAAACAACTTTACATACATGCACGTAAAAGCCTAAGGCTGTGATGTAAGGAGGTGGGGGAAGATGAAGATGTCAATTAGGAGATAGAGAACTAGAAAGAACCTCAGACACTCTGAGAAGATAACCCGGGATATATGAACAGACAAAGGGCTCTGATCAGTAGTGACCTCCATTAGGGATGCACAGCTTACCAGGAGATGCCACAGAGGATGCCTTTCCAATAAGCACTCATCCCCTTCCACCCTGAACCTCATATATCATATAGTCATATCATTATAATATTTTGTGCAAGAAGTGTTTTTTCCAGATAGATCTCTAAATTAGCTCTTTTCCCCCGACAGCGTAACATAATGACTAGAACACAGCATATGCTCCATATATATGTGTTAACGAATGGATTGAGGAACTTCCATTTCTAGCACAATCACAGACCAGATAATCTTAAAATGGCCTTTATGAAACAACTAGACATGCTGCATAGAATGTAGTAAACAATTTTCAGACAGAGAAAAGCAAAGAAATGTCTCCCTCTAGACTCTGGCAGGGGGAGGAGAGGAGACGCTCCATGAAATAAGCCCGGAGCTTTCTCCATAACAAAGGCCTACTCTCATGGTGAAAGACAGTCAGGGTGTTAGCTCAGCCACGGGTAGGACATTTTCCTTAATTCAGACCCCTTCATGCTTCCTATCTCACCTGAGGGATGAGGAAAAAGAAAATACTTGTAACCAGGGACAAGGGCCCACTAAAAGAATGAGATGTAGTCAAGATAACAGGGTGCTTTCTCTCCTGGGCTTCTTACCTTCTCACCAACAGGGCACAAGTCCAATAGCAGCGGACTGCAGCTGAAAGAGCTAGGAGATAGAACCTCCCTCTGAGGAGGAGGGGTCTGGGGAGCTCACATTTAGCAGACAATGACAAAAATACAACAGGAATTTTAAGATTCTGGCACTTACTGTTACAGCAAACCTTAAATACTGCCCAACTTTTAGTCAGATTAAGGCAAAACTTCACACTAATAGCCTATTTGCCTCAGTTCCAATTACCTAATATATTGTGTTTAGATTTCTGTAAAACATTGCAAAGCATACTAAGAGATAAGGAAAAACACAGCCTGAGAGACAGAGACAGTGGCAGAACCAGACTCAGTGATGATACACATTACATTTAGCAGACAGAGAGACTTTATAGTAACTGTGGTTAATATGGTAAAGACTCTCATAGAAAAATAGACATTATGCGGACGATGGAAAATATGTAAAATAATCAAAGGAAATGCAAGGGATTAAAACATTGTAACAGAAATAAAGAACGCCTTGGATTAGCTCACCAGCATACTAAAAACAGCCCCGAAAAGAATCTGTGGACTTAAGATCAATAGAAAATTTTCAAATTGAAATGTAAAGAGAAAAAAAGTATGAAAAAAAAATCCAGGTAAACCAAGAATTGTCAGCTAATTTAAAAAACAAAAAGCATGCACAACTGGAATACCAGTATAAGAAGAAAGAGAGAATGCAGTGGAAAAAATATTTGAAGTAATAATAGCTGATAATTTCCAAAAATTAATGACAGACACGAAAACACAGATCCAGAGAGCTCAGAAAACACCACGCATAATAAATACCCCCAAAATCCGCACCTGAGAAAATCTGAGAAGAAGCCTAGAGAAATACAACAGTTTACATACAGAAGAGTAGGATCCGACTTACAGCTGGCTTTTCATCAGAAACCAGGCAAGCAAGCAGAGAGTGGAGTGAACATTTACAATGCTGGAAGACAAAACCCACCAATGTAGACTTCTATACCCAGAGAAATTACGTTTCCACAGAGAAAGAAGAAATAATGACTTTCTCAGAAAAATGAAAACTCAAGGAATTCATCACTACCGGACCAGTCAGTCCTTCAAGAACCATTGACAGAAATTCTTCAGGGAAAAGGAAAATTATGTCTTTCAGTAATTTTGATCTATATGAAGAAAGAAAGAATATCATTGAAATAATAAATGACCGTAGAATAAATCTTTTGTTCTTCTTATTCATATTAATCTAATATATAAATTTTTTGTTTAAGGTAATAATAGCAACAGTGTGTTGGGTTATGATTGCCTACGACTAAGAGAAATGATAGCAGTGACATAAAAGGTGAGAAGGAACAAGTGTGAAAACTCTGTTACAAGGGATTTGAAGCAGCACAGTGTTACTTTAAGGCAGATTTGTATTAGTTAAAAGTAAACATTGCACCTTTAGGGAAGCTACTAGTCTTTTTATAAGAAGTGCAATTGATATGCTAAGAGAAAAGATAAAATAGAATCAAATAAAACATTCAATGAAAACCAGAAAAGGCAGAAAACGAGAGAAAGAAAACAAGGCATAAATGTAACAGATAAAAAATAGCTACAAAAATATAGAAATTAATCCAGTCATTCCAATAATACACACAAAAAGAAATTGTCATAGTGGATAAAAAACAAAACTACATTATCTACAAGAAACTCACTTTGAGTATGACAACTTAGGTTAAAAGTGAAGGGGGAGATAAACATCTACGATGGTAAATCCAACCACATGGAAGCTGGGGTATCTACTATATTAACATCAAATGAGGAAGATCTCAGAGCAAAACAGATTATCAGAGAGACAGAGAGGTAATATATATTGATAAATGGGTCAATTTTCCAAAAGCACTAACAATCTAAAAATGGAGCATCAAATTGTTGATAGAACTGGAAAAAAAAAGACAAATGCACTTTCACATTAGGGGTATTTAGCTTACCTATTTCTGTAATTGATAAATCAAGCAAGCAGAAAATCACTCAGGTGTATTTAATCTGTGCAGCACTATCAATTAAGTTGATTGAATTAACATTTATAAAATACTCCATCCAATGAAATTAGCATGCACATTCTTCCTAAACTTACATGGAATATTCACTAAGATACATGATATTCTGGGTTAGAAAAAGCATCCTAACAAATTTAAAATAACTGAAATTATGTTCTCAGACCACAAAGGAGTTAAAATAAAAATACACAATAATAGATGGATGGAAAAGCCAAAATTATTTAAGAATTTAAATATACCCCAGTAAATAACCTATGTCAAATAAGTACTCTAAAAAGAAATTCGAAAATATTTTGAACTAAATTAAAATAAAAATACAATGTATATATTAGAAATCAGTAAGAACTAAAAACAATAATGTAAATTTCCAATGTAGTAGACAAGGGAAGAAGCACAATTTAAGACCAAAGGAAGCAAAAGAAAGTAAAAATAAAAATTAAAGTTGAAATCAATGAGATTGAAAACAGAAAAAAAAAAATAAAAATAACCAAGAGAAGACACAAAGTACCAATGGAGGGAATGAAGGAGAGGCTTTTATTACTAATGCTATGGATATTTGAAAGAAAATAAAATAGAGTGTAAATAAGGTTGTGCTGAAAAAATTGATAGCTTAGATGGCCAATTCCAAAAAAGACAAAAAATACCATAACTCAAAGAAGGAGAAATAGATGATTTGAATAGGCCAAGATCTGGTAAAGAAATTGAATCAATTATTAATAACTCTCCAAAAAATAAGAGTACAATGTCCAGATGGTTTCACCTGTCAAATATTAAAGAAAAAACAACTTCAGTTTTCTATAATGTCTTGCAGAAAATAAAAGCATAGGTACTGCTTTCTAACTCATTTTCCATGTTCAGCATTACCCTGGTGCCAAAATCAAGATGTAACAAAGTAGGAGAACTACAAATCAATATTTCCTATGACTACAGGCACAAACATCCTTAACAAAATACGAGCAAATCAAATCCAACGATATGTAAAAAGCTGTATTCATCATGACCCAGAGGAATTTATTCTAGGTATGCAGGGTTGTTTTTATCATCTGAAAGTAAATCCATGTGATCTATTATACCATCTCAACAGGCTTAAAAGAAAAAATAATGACCATATCAGTAGATGGATTCAGAAAAAGCATTTGAAAAAATCCCACACCTGTTGGTAACAAACAAATAAACTAGGAAGAGAGGGAACGTCTTCCTTTTGGTAATGAGCATTTACAAGTGTCCTACTTCTTTTTTTTTTTTTTTAAACTTTATTATTATTATTTTTTTTATTCATGCATTTTGGCCGGGGCTGAGTTTGAACTCACCACCCTCGGTATATGGGGCTGACACTCTACTCACTGAGCCACAGGCACCACCCAAGTGTCCTACTTCTAACATTATATTTAATGATGAGAAGCTAGATGATTCTTCTGACGGGGCTTAGAAAACAGCACCCCCAAATTCAGGTCTCAGAAGCAGAAGTTTTTCACAGACCTTCTCTTGTCCTCCCTCCTCTCAGTCCCATTCTGCCCTGGGGCCAGCTGTAAAACCAGAGTCCTTATTCCCCAAGGTGGGTCATAAAGCCAGAACCTCTTTTCCTAAAAGCCAGCCATAAAACCTAAAATTATTCTCTATAAAAACTGGCCATAATTATCTGGACCTACTCTGTTTGGCTGTAGGCGTGACACACCCTCCCCCCCATTTCAGAGAGGGCCCTGTCCTATACTGAGAAGGAAGGATGCTGCCCAGAGAGGCCAAGACCCTAGACAGACAGGCCTGGCTGGGTTTCCCTACTCAGTCTGTTGGAATTCTCTTTTTGTCCAGTCATATTTTTACACAGCTGTCCATACACTGTTGATAAACAATGAGGCATAAAAATAGGCAATTTCCTTGGTACCTCAGAGTTCTCATTCTGGAGGGTCCATTGTATGTCTTTTTCTCCACTTAATTGATCTGCTTTATGCCAGTGATTCGCGAGCAAACTTTTAGAGGGCTAAGAGCCTTGATTCCTCCAGCCCCAAACCAACAGGATATCCTCCGTCATTACTTCTGTCATCCTCCCACTAGAAGACATAGTAGGAAGAGGAAATAAAAGGCATACAGATTGGAAAGGAAAACCTGCAACTAGTTTTTTTCACAGATAACAATTATATCTGTTGACAATCTTAAAGATTCAACAAAAATGCTTCTGAAACAAAAAAGTGATTATTGTCAGCTTGCAGAATATAATGTTAATATAGAACAGGAAATAGCATGCAATGAATTGCATTGTATTGCAATGAATAATGGAAACTAGAATTATTTTCAAAAATATCACTTACAATGGCACCAAAAGTCATGGAATACATAGGTACACAATTAGTAAAATATGTATAGGATTTAAGTTTAATTTTTATTTTTTTGCAGTTATTGGCCAGGGCTGGGTTTGAACCCACCACCTCCAGGATACAGGGCTGGTGCCTTACTCCTTTGAGCCACAGGCTCCGTCTATGGATTTATATCTTAAAAATATAAAACTCAAATGAAAAAAATCAAGAAAGATTTAAATAAATGGAAAGATTATTCATGTTTAATATGAAGCTTTAATATGAAGCTCAATATTATTTAAAATGTCAATCATTACAAAAATTTTTTTTTTTTTGAGACGGAGCCTCAAGCTATCCCCCTGGGTACAGTGCCATGGCATCACAGCTCATAGCAACCTCCAACTCCTGGGCTCAAGCAAGTCTCCTGCCTCAGCCTCCCAAGTAGCTGGGAACACAGGCACCCGCCACAACGCCCGGCCATTTTTTGGTTGCAGCCATCATTGTTGTTTGGCGGGCCCGGGCTGGGGATTCGAACCTGCCACCTTAGGTGTATGTGACTGGCGCCTTAGCCAATTGAGCCACAGGCGCCGAGCCCCAAAATTTTTTAAATAA
>CAUYQV010181710.1:0-13426 GCA_963574575.1 Galagoides demidoff
GTCTATGGAGTTTAGAAGAAAATTTTGTTTTGCAGAACTAATTCTTCTTTGCTATAACAAGAGCTTCTGATAGGCCTACATGTTTTGACCAAGTTCTCACAATTATTTGCTAAGTGACTCAATCTTATGGTTATTTGTTTATTTGTTAATAAAATTTATTTTTTTTTTTTTCATTTGAGACTGAGTATTACTTTGTTGTCTTGGGCAGAGTGCTGTGGCATCACAGCTCATAGCAACCTCCAACTCCTGGGCTCAAGCAAGTCTCCTGCCTCCACCTCCCAAGTAGCTGGGACCACAGGTGCCCGCCACAACGCTCGGCCATTTTTTGGTTGCAGCCATCATTGTTGTTTGGCAGGCCTGGGTTGGGGATTCGAACCCAGGTGTACGTGGCTGGCGCCTTAGCCGATTGAGCCACAGGCGCTGAGCCAATCTTATGTTTATTTCGATCCCCCTTCCCTCTCCTTTCTGCGCTTCTGGGTACCCTTCATTTGTAGAGTCTCGAGAGTTGTCGACCAAGCATTGGTAGTTTAGGGAAGGAAAAAGTTATATCTGTGTTCTGTGGTATTTCTATGTAGAATGTTAGCAGGACATTAGAAACGTCAGAAATGCATATGCCTAGATTTTAAAATTCATTTATCAAAGTGCTACATTCCTTTGGAAGCATCAAAAAACAACATGGGAAGAACTTAATTTCTCTTTTTACACTTTTATGCTGCTTCTATCTTTAGAAAACATGTTCACATTCAAACTTGTTCATGACAAGGGCACAGCCAGTGTAGATAAGGGTGGAGGTTGGGCACTTACCTTTTTCTTTCTAGTTATACAATCTTTTGAAAGTTATTTTTTCTTGAAAAATTTCAGTTTCTGTTTTGTCACCTTGAAAGTGGGTATAAAGAAGTTCATTCTATAAACTGATATTATATCATCATAATGTGAAGAAAGTATACTTTTTTACACTCAGCAAGTGGCTAATAGATAATAGTTTCAATTAAAGTTAGTGACAATTACAGCTATTAACAACATTCTGTGTACAGCCAATTTGACTCAAAATACTAAATAACTTATCATACAACTCAGAAGGGATAGCATTAAGTTTGAGCTTTGCCTTGGCATTATCTTTATTCATCCTTTTACTTATACTAGAAATATTTATTTATAAAATATTATCAGTAACTCTTGTAGATAGTGAAGTTTAGATACAATTAAGAATAAACAGAACAATTAAAAAATGACAACATATACATGGTATAAAATTGTATAGTAGGTTAGACGGTGCTGGGGAAGAATATTTAGTATCAAACAAGGCTGGCTACTTAAGAATAAAGATCGATATGTATAAATAAGTTAGAACATGGTGAACATTTTTATCCTTAAAGATCTCACATGTTTAATATTTATTTCTTAGTATTTAAAACATTCTCTCAGTGTAACCTTCACACCTCTAATACATTGTCCTACATACTTTCAAATTTCAAAGACAACGTCACAGGGATGATCACTAGAACGCATCTCTGTGATAACAGAGACATAGCTGCCACATAGTTGAATAATTTTTTGCTTATGCCAGAAACTTTTTTCTTCACAACCTTGTCTGCTGGTGAGATGGTAACATAAATAAACAGCTAAACAATTCAAAAGCAAGAGTTAGAGATTATAATTCCAAAAGTAGTTAATCACTAGGAGAGGAAGGAGACAAGAAGAATGATAAGCGGCCACTTTAATATATTTTAAAGTTAGTTTTGTGGGGAAAAAAAAGCATATGGATTATTTTTTTTAGCAGCTTCTTACACCAATTTTGTAGCTCTAAGAAGTTGTCAGATTTAAATATATTAGCAAAAAATAAAAAAGTAAATTACAAATTTAAATGTTGCATCTGTGATCAATCAGTCGTCATGGGTTTTGCTACTATGAATTTTGCTTTTGCTAGCTATACCATCAGACACAAATGTGCAATATTGATATATTCATCAGTATAACTCTAAACTAGAATGTTTTCCAGAGAGGGAAATACTATTTTAAAATTAATGCTGTACTATTTTAAAATTTTGTGTTAAACCCCCTTTCCTGAAAGCATTATCCCTAATTTTTTACTATACACTAAAAGAAAAAGAAGAAAACGGATTTTAGGGAAATGAATTCCCCAAGAGCAGATTCTTGAGATGAACATTTTTTTTTTGCCTTAAATAGATGGAATTTTCAGCACTACACTATACGGTCCCTTGTTCTCACTGAAGTCTTCTTCTGAGAATAAAAGAGAAAAGTACTCCGAAAATTCAGAGAATTATTCATACTAATACCTTCTTATGCATGTTGCTATGATAAATGAGGTTTATTTTTTCACCCAAACACATAATGGCTCTTACTTCTCCCCTTGTAACTAAAGTTCATTGTCATCTCATTTCTCTTAGCAACTCAGTGATCATTACTTGAGGTTAAAACCAAGTCAATTAATCAAGATCTTCAGCTGGTTATAGAGAATGGAAGTTTGCTGCTTGCCAGAACACCTGCGTTCCTCAACAGCCCTGGTGCCTAATTGTTTCCAGGTGCAACACATGCTCAGTCTGGGCTAATTCAAAATTGTGAATTCCTGCTTCCAGGGAACGCTGTTTGGAAGTTGGAGTTAACTAATAAGAGGATTAACCCTCAGTTGGAAGAAATATATGTGCTGCTAGTAACTCACATGGAAATTTTAAAAATATTTTTCAAAGTTCCATTCAGAGATAGTGTTTTGTTGAGCTATCAGACCCTGCCCTAAGAAACTTGAAAGACACATTTGAAGTCGCCAATGATCATTTTATGTGGTTCATTCTATAAGGATTTATTGAACACTCTATGGGTCAGGCATTTGCAATACAACTCTGAGCAGCACCAAGATTTTTCACCAAACCTACATTCTAGTGGGAGCCATTACTTTTTCATTCTTCTTTCTTAATTTGGTACTTTGAATGGTTCTTAACCTTCCCAGTACTGTGACTCTTTAATACAGTTCCTTGTGTTATGCTACTTCATGAAGTAGCAAGGAAAATAATTTTATGGTTGGGGATCACCACAACCTGAGGAATGGTATTAAAGGGTCACGGCATTAGGAAGGTTGAGAACCACTATCCTAGAGCATTATAAACATCTCTTTCATGTTCTAAAATCCTTGAAATAATCACACCTGGATGTATACCTGTGAGTGGACAATTGGTTTTGTCTGTTGTCTTCACTTCTGGGTACCTGAGAATAATTAACTCTACTTTGTAACATGGTCCTTCTCATATTTTCTTATTTTGTTTTATCAGAAATATTACTCCTCTTCTGTATGAGGAGCTACCATGTGAATATATGACCTATATAACATGTACATATATTCCAATTTGTTAGGATATTGGAGGGACCGTGGAGCATCATGACCTACCCTAGCCTCTCTCATGAAACACAAAGCACATGGATTCCACTTTCTTCTGGAAAATAGTAGCCAACTGGTATTTATAATATCTCAAAGAAGAAGGTGCAGTTTCGACCTCAAAGCAACAGCTCACCAACGAAATATTGGGAGAAATATTGAGTTTGGTTGCCTCTATTTCCATTTTTCTTCTGCCTTGTGAGATTGTTAGGATCATCTGAGGAAGGGTGAAACAAAGAAAAGATAGCAACATAGATTTTGGAGATAATGGAGTCCACACGATTGCCATTCATGAGCAGGATTGATGATAAGAGATTTTGGTTCTTTGTTCATGTTTTTTTAATTCCTTACCAAGCAAGTAAGTGCTACGTAGCTTGTCAAATATCTAGAGTAAATTTGACTCTGATAAACTCAGAAACAAACATCCTAGGGTAACAGTACAGGCAAATTAAGTTTCCTAATAAGACTAAAAATAACTTAAACACAAACTACAGTGTATGAATCTGTACTTATCTTCACAGCTCTCTGAACTATTCCAAAACAATGATAATTATAATTTAATAGTCGAAGTAGTCGTGTTTCCTACTGTTGAAGCTGACAGAGTTTATGATATACTTTCTAAAGCACATGGGACTGTTTTCCAAGTAGATTCGTATCTAGGGCATTTTTGTTGTTGTCAATGGATTCGTCTTCTCAGAGCATTTGTTTTGAGAGTTCAATGCATTTTCAATTTTGACACATGATAATGTTTAACGTAGATTAGTGATTTATTAAAGACTTGGAATCCAAGTCATTACAGCTATTCCTCTGCCTCGTGTATCCTCTGCCATTGATCCTCACTGCTGTTCTCACGTTGTGTTTCACCAAACACCAGGGTCTTTTGTGGCATTACTGCTGTTATTCTAAAAGCAAATAGTGCTTTAACAGAAACGGTGCCCATTTTATATTTTGATAGATATCTGATATCTATTGCCCAATTGACAAGGTCTCAGGAGAAACAATGGGTGGCACAAACACCGCTGATAGTCAGTATCTGTGCTTCCTTCTATGCCAACAATAATCTGAATTTTTCTCAAATGTCTATTCTTGTCCTTTTGGCAATACATTTTAAATGAAACTTACTCATATTGTTCTAATACAACTATGGTGGTCCCATTGCCTTTGCTCAATTATCATAACATGATAAAATTCTGATTGTTAAGGAGTATAAGGAGTACTTTATTTTTTTTTTGTCATTGCTGACGCTTGACACAAAAGTTAACAAATTTGATCTATGACTGGAGGTTGGCCAGACACAGTGGCTCACACATACAATCCCAGTGCTTTAGGAGACTGAGATATGAGGACTGCTTGACCCTAAGAGTTTGAGACCAGCATGGGCAACATAGGGAAACCCTGCCTTTACCTATTAAAAAAAATACATATACTTAAAAATTTTAAGAAAATGAATATTGGTTGCTCTTTCAAGTACTGCTGAGTAAAACGTACAGCAAAGAAAGGGGATGATAACTACAGATGTAAGAAAAATGTTGATGCTGTCAAGAAAGAGTCAATGGAAAAGGTGATGACTGGTACATAAGAGAGATGGAAGGATGGCTTGAGTGATGGCCTTGAACAGGCAAATAGGACTGATAGCTAAGTAACAAGTAGAGAGAAGGAATTAAATCGATGTTTTTCAACTTTTTTTTTTTTTTTTGTTTGTTTATTGCATGGCACACTTCAACCTATGGTTAAACTTCCACAGCACACTTAAATTATGTTGATCAAAAAAAAGACCAAAAGAAATACTTACTGTACTTTGAAATTCTTTCAAAAATGATTTGATTAATGATCTTTTAAAATGTCTGCAGCACACCTAAAATCGTCTCACTGTCCCCAAGTATCCTGCAGCATACCAGTTGAAAATCTCTGATTTAAATAGAAGCATAGATAATACATCCATGCTGTCAGGAAGTAAGGACGTGTTTGTGGATATAGAAGATGGCAAAGAACATATCGTGGGGGGCGTCTTGCAGACTTCCTTGTAATTATTTCAATTTATGCAACATTCTCAGATTTGCTCAAGGTTATATTACTAACAAAGGAAAGATTCAATCTCGAGTTTATTCATATGACTTTCCTGTAAGCATGATAGAATCTCAGGGTTAGGCAGGAATTAAAGACCATGTTGCTGAGGCAAGATCCAAAAATACCACCTTTTTAAAAGACTCTCCTTTATTTTATGGTGGGAATGTGAACAAATCTGGGCATTGAATCACAATAGATCCAAGACAATTAGAAAAATTATTTGCCTTATTTTCTCAGACTCACGTACAAATATGGATAGTACTATTCTAAAAAATGAAATTTGCTTGCTACAAAAGTGGAAAAGTGTGTCTCCCTCTCAATTAAATGAAAACTATGTAGTTAGCACTATTCCACAACACTTGGTTGCTTGCCATCACCATTAACAACAAACCAAACAAACACCTGACCCTTCAAGGATGTTAGGTAAAGGTACAAACTAGATCCTTAATGACATCATGAGACAGATGAACTCTATATAAGAAAAATAAATACAAATTTGAATAAGTTACTATTATTTAGGTGCTTTCTGCCCCACGTAAATTATATGACTAGAATCTTATTATTCTCTAATGTTCTGGAAAAACTAAAAGAACAGTGCTATGGTTTGAATATCCCTTCTAAAATTCCTATTGGAAATTAATGCCCAAAGTGATAGTATTAAGAGGTGGGGCTATAACTTGGACTTTAACCCTACAAATGCAAATTCTGTAACCTAATCATACGTACCCTCATATTAATCTGAAGTTTTTTAAAAAGAGAATTGACTTAACTACGAGGGTCTGCCTTTGTGGGTAGATTAATCCATTTATTAATTGGTCAATTAATGAGTAATCATGGAAGAGGAACTGGTAGCTTTATTAAAAGAGATGACAGACCTGAGCAAGCCCAAGAGCACATTAGCCCCTATGCCTGTGTTGCCTAAGGACTACAGAGGGAGACCCCTCCAGCAAGAAGCCTCTCACCAGAACTTGGACTTCACAGCCTCCAGAACTGTAAAAAAATAAATTTCATTTCTTTAAAATTACCCAGTTTCTGGCATTCTGTTATAAGCAGAGAAAATGGAATAATGTAGTCGCAGGGCAGTCAGCGGAGGTAGAATTTTCAAAATACAGATATTAATTATGAAACTACTCATCTCATGATTCCACTGTGTTCTAAGAAATGCAAAATTAGTTGTAAATTTTTAATCAAGATAAAAAATAAATCCTATCACTAAATGTTTAAGTAATGCTTGGCCCCTAGCCATTTAGAAATATTACTCCTTTGATGTGCTGCTGAGACAGTATCTTTTAAAAATCTTAAAATTAACTATATTTGCTTGAATTAGGACATACTAGACATCAAATTAAAAGTGTGAAAGTTGGGAAATATATCTAAATGAAACACATTTTTTGTAAACTGGAAAAATGCCCTTAATATCACAAAGCAGAATTATATTATTATATTATATTAATATATTATATTAGTTTGCATGTCAACAAATACTTCTAAGAATATTGATAGTCTAACTTATTATTTATCATATTTATTTATTTTTATTGAAGTATAATTGACAAATAAGGCTTATATATTTAATATATAACTGACAAATAAAAATTGTATATATATAACTTACAATGTGATGTTTTGATATATATACACATTTTGAAATTATTACCACAAGCAAGCTAATTAATATATCTATCACCTCACATAGCTACCTGCTCTTTTCCTTTTTTTGGTGGGAATATTTAAGATCTGTCATCTTAGTAAATTTCAAGTATAACGTTCACTACTATTAATTATACTTTATCTTTGTGTGCATTAGATCCCCAGAGTTTATTCATCTTGGAAATATAAAACATTTTACTCTGACCAAAATCTTCTCCATTACCCTCACCCCTATCTCCTAAAAACCACTATTCTAATCTATGCTTCTATAAGTTCAACTTTTTAAAAATTTTGCATGTAAAGTGATGGTATCCATTATTTATCTGTTTCTAGGGGGCAAAGGGTCCTCAAAGTTCACTCATGTTGTGACAAATGACAGATTTCCTTCTTTTTAAGGCTGAGTAATACTCCATTACATTCTTAAAACCCATTCACCCATTCAATGAACTCTCAGACTGATACTCTATCTTGCATATTGTGATTAATGCTGCAAGAATATGGGTGTGTAGGTACCTTTTCAAGATACTGATTTCCTTTCCTTTGATTATAAACCAAGATGTAGGATTGCTTGGCCATATGACAGTACTATTTTTTATTTTTTTTGAGGGACCTCAATACTTCATACTGTTTTCCAGAATGTAACATGAATTTAAATCCCCACCAGCAGTGTACAAGCACTTATCTTTTGTCTTTTTGATACCAATTATTCTAAATGGTGTTAGGCAATATCTCATTGTGGTTTTGATTTGAATTTCTCTGAGGATTGTGATGCTGAGCGCCTTTTCCTAAATCTATTTGGCCTTTTTATGTCTTCTTTTGAGAGATGTTCATTGAGGTTCTATGCCCATTTAAAGATTATTGGTCTCTTTCCTATTGTTTTATTGAGTTTTGTCAATATATTAAATGTTTATTAGAGGTCTGGTTTCCATTCCTGTTGTCTCTTTACTATGTTGATTTCTCTGCTGTGTGAAGGCTTTCTAGTTTGTCACAATCCCATCTGTCTATTTTTGATTTGGTGCCTGTGCTTTCTGGGGTCATATCCAAAAATTCATTACCCAGACTAAGCAATTTTTCCCTATGTTTTATTCTAGATAATTCACTGCTAAGCTTTTGATTTCATACCTAACTACTGTCTCCAGTAACATAGTGAGAATTGGCAAAGAGTAGTTACCCCAGTAGAGGGAAGCTCAATATGAGGCCTGTATTCATGAAGTTGGGTCTGAGCATTTAGATGGTTATTTCATGGTATAGCTATGCATTTTGAAATTTACTTGTTAAAAAATACAACTTTTTCTTTATAGCCCCAAACCTAGCATCATTCTTAGGACCGAAGTACTCATACATGCATATTTAGTTAAAACTACAGTACGGGAGAACTGCATAACCACATATAAAATACTGAAACTCGCATTATGCCTTTCATCACTTAAAAAATTGACTAAAGATGGATAAAAAACTTAAATCTAAGACATTAAATGATAAAAATATTAAAAGAAAGTATGGGGAAAGCTCTTGATCTTGTCAGACTGTGGTAAGATTTTATGACAAAGACTTCAGTGGCCATCACAACAACAACAAAAATTAACAAATGATATTTACTTAAGCTGAAAAGCTTCTGCATAGCTAGGGGCACAAAAAGTAAAGCAAAAAGACACTCTTCAGAATGGGAAAAGATATTTGCAGGGTATCACTCTGACAAAGAGTTGACAACCAGAATATACATGAGAACTCAAATTAATTAATAAAAAATAATAAACAATCCCTTCTACCACTAGGCAAGAGATATGAACAGAACCTTCTTCAAGGAAGACAAACAAATGGCTAACAAATGTTTTAAAAAGGTGCTCATCATCCCTGATCATCAGAGAAATTCCAATCAAAACCACCTTGAGATATTACCTATACCTAGTAAGAACAACCCACATCTCAAAGTCTCAAAGCTTCAGGTACTGGCATGGATGAGGAAAGAAGGGAACACTTTTACACTGCTGGTGGCTCTGCAAACTGATACAACCTTTTTAGAAGGAAGAATGGATAATCCTCAAAGAATTCAAAGTAGAACTCCCATTTGATCCTGAAATCCCACTACTAATTATCTACCTAGAAGAAAAAAAAAATCATCTTATTATAAGGACATTTGCACTAGATTGTTTATTGCAGCTCAATTTATAATTGCCAAGATGTAGAAACAACCTAAAGCCCACCAACCCAGGAATGGATTAACAAGCTGTGGTATATGTATATCTTGCAATACTATTCAGCCATTTAAAATGATGGAGGCTTTACATCTTTTATATTAACCTGGATTGAGTTGGAACACATTCTTCTTAGTAAACAATCACAAGAATGGAGAAGCAAGAATCAAATGTACTTAGTTCTAACATGAAGGCAGCAGATGAGCTAATACATCCCCTTATAAGAGAAAAACTGAAATCAAGGTGGGGGCAGGGGAATGAGGGAGGAGGGAGGAGAAGGAGGAACAGTGATGGAGGCTACGGTGTATGTCACACCTCTTGGGGGTTAGACACAATTTTAAGAGAGATTTTACTTAACAAATGCAATCAGAGTAATCTAACTTTTTGTACCCTCAATGAATTCCAAACAATAAAAAAAGAAAAAAAGAAGAAAAAAAACTATGACTATATACTAAATAATGTTTCATAATTTTCTATTTATTGAACTATAGACATAACTTTCAAAATACCTCAGAATTATTTTACTGTATAACTACTTCAGGCAAGTATGATTATAGCAAAGTCAGGGAGAATAATTTTGGCAAATATTATTTATTCTTTCAGTATTCTACAGACTGGTTCCCATTTATCAGTGGTGATGAATCATAATAAAGGGAAAATGTGGTAAACATTGATGTAGCCTGTAGGCAAGTAAAAGCTCTCAGAATCAATCAAATAGAAAAACCACCTGAGTCAAGACGCATGACACAGTAGTATAGATAGGTATCATTTATAGATGTTTGTAATAACTTGACTAATTAAGAGGTAGAATTTATTGACAGGCTTTTTGAGGACTAGAAATTTCAGTGGGTTTTTAATGAACCACACATATATATTCTCTACGTTATTTATTTACTCTTATTTTTCAATTACACAGATATTTATTAAGAATCTACTATGTGTGAAGGTAATTCTACATCAATGTAAAATTATCCCGCTTCTATAATTATAGTTTTTCTTAAAGAAAATGAAATTAGAAAGAAAGTTAAAGGCCAGCCAGTTTTATTTTATATTTATTTCACAATTATGATTCTGGAGGACATACCTTAACATACTAAAATTGACTTTTAAACCAGAATTTTGAGACCACCTACAGAGATTATTCACAAATCCTTATCCTAGTCATCATTTGCTTTTTTCTTTTTAGTTTGTGCCATTCCTGAAGTATTGTGTTATTTGCTGAACACGAGGCATTTTATATGGAACACTACCAGTTTAGAATATACATTCAAATGCATCTATTAAAATGTAATGTGTTTAGAATATACATTCTAGTGCATTTATTTAAAAAAAAGCAACCTGTATAATTAGAGTTGGGAAGCTATGTCACAGAAGGATGACTCTTTTGAAAATCATCAGAAAAACCTGGAGATGAAGTAAAGCTTAATATTTTAGTCATACTCTAGAATGAATGAGCCCTCTCAAAAATATCCTAATAGTTTTTTTTTTGTTTTTTTTTTTTGCAGTTTTTGGCTGGGGCCAGGTTGAACCCACCACCTTCGGTATATGGGGCCTGTGCCCTACTCCTTTGAGCCACAGGCACCACCCAGATATCCTAATAGTTTTTAAAAATAGGAAAATCGGACGACAATATTTATATTACTTAAAAATTGATTTAAGTAGTGATTTTTAGAGAGAGAATAGGTTGGATGGGAAGAGCTGAATTTGGATTTGGACAAGGTAGATTTTGATTGGTGAAAAGGATGGAGTCATGCTCTTAAAGAAAACTTTGATCAGCAAAATTCTGTCTGAATAAGGGAGTTCTTTCTGTGGTTATAGTCTTAGCACACACACAAAAATATCTTTGTTGTTGTTTTTATTTTGTTCCAAGACTGTTTGACTCAGAGATAAAATGTTGGTTTTATTTCTCTGTGTCACAAGAGGGATAGTTAAAAACCTGTAGCTGACTGAAAAAAAGAATGAAAAAATAGAATTATTAGGTTGAAGTAAAGAATAATGGCATTAATTAGTTTCTTAAGCAAAAAACCTAACCTATTGTACAAAAATCTACACAAGGGATTGGGCAATTATAGTAGCCCTAAAGTAAAGTAATAGTCCAGGTTTAGTTTCTTGGTGTGCACAGAAAAGAAATAATTTAACACTGTAGAAATATAACAAAACACAAAATTACATGAAGGGCTAGGGTCTTGGTGAACATTAGCAAGATGGCGGAGTTAGACTCTCCGGTGGTTATCCTCTGCAGAAGCATTAGTTAGACCACTAGTCACATGCAAAAATATCTTTACCAGAGCTCAGGAAACCAGTGGGAGATTATAGCACACAGAGGAGGCACAAAAAACAGATGCATGAGGCAGGAGGCAAGAAAGGTTCTATATTACTATATTACCCACATTACAACTTCCTAAACTTAGGCAGCACAGCTTGTGTGTGTATATGTGTATGTGTATATATATATGTATGTATGCATATATATGAACTATTTGTATGTTAGATATATAATATTTAAGTCAAAAATCACAAATTTTCAATAACTATTTTATTTTGTTTTACGTTCTCATAGAATTGAGATAGTTTTAAATATTTACAGCATTCAGCTTTTGCTGGTTTCATAGATCTGACTTTTTTCAAAAGACTTGTTTCCCTACGGGGAAAATAATCTTGTTAACTTTTTATATTGGAATTTCTGATGTGCCATGTGGCATGTCCTCAGTGAGGATCTGGTTTTTTCTATAAGAGAAAGCATTTGGTTGAAATGAAAACACTTAAATTCTGATCTCTGCTTTGCCAATTATTTCTAGCTCTGTGAACTGGAAGAAATTACTGTCCTCAAAAACTCATTATTAAAATTATTCTAGTGAGATGAGAAAGATTGCATAACATATTTGAAACAGTATTGTAAACAAAAACTCAACTTGTAGGTAAGCTAATACCATTTCTTTTATTTTAAAGAAGTCCTAATTAGAGATGCCTCCCTGTTTGGTGATTTTACAGGAAGCATTATCGAGATTTTTCCTTTCCCTTGTTCTCACAGAGATCTAAGATAATTTGGCTTCATTTTCTTAATAAATGAAACTATGCATTTAAAACCCAGGGTGGCATCTGTGGCTCAAAGGAGTAGGGCACCGGCCCCATATACCAGAGGTGGTGGGTTCAAACCCAGCCTCAGCCAAAGGAATAAATAAATAAAATAAAATAAAATCTAAGATTATATGGAACCTAGGTATTCAGGCAAATACAATGTCAATAGTGTTTCTGTTTTTGTCCTTACCTGTCCCCAACAAATGTGAGCCATTGAGTTAAACAGCTCTTTTAGTTTTCCAATTCCCCATGGTGCTTCAATTTGTACCAAATAGAAATTGTTTTCCACCTAGTAAGTAAGATTATTAGTTTGGGCCAGGGCTTCTCCGGGAGAAATGGGGCTGCACAAGCAACAAGTATTATCATCTTTTCTATTTTATTAAGAGGATTTATTCTAAAGTCTTTGAATTTTGTTTTAACCAAACATTCATTGATAAAAAGGTAGAACTTCTCTGTCCTCACATTTGTTACCTGAATAATTATTTTCCATGACAACTAAAAGAAATTTCTTAGTCTTAATGTAGTAGTATGGACTCTATGTTTTAATTTTATTCAAAATTATATACAGAGAATTTATTTCCTTCCTCCTAAGAGGAAGAAGTAGGGCATAGCATACATTTTTGATGATCCCATTCATGTGACATCCCAGAACAAAGAAAACTAACCATAGTGTTAAAAATCAGATTGGTTGTTGGCTGCAGGGTGGTGTAAGGAAATTAAATGTTGAAAGACATGAGGAATATTTTTTTAGGGTGTCAGAATGTTGCCACATTTTGATCTAAGCTGCAAACACACATACAAACATTTGTATGAACATTTAAAACTAAATAAAACTTGTATAAAAGATGGCTTAGTTCATGTGGTGGTAGTAGAGATGGGAAAAAGAATGTAAATCTGGAAATTTTTTAAATGGTTAAAACAGCATTTAAGAATTTACTGATGGATGGCCGGGCATTGTGGCGGGTGCCTGTAGTCCCAGCTACTTGGGAGGCAGAGGCAGGAGACTCGCTTGAGCCCAGGAGTTGGAGGTTGCTATGAGCTGTGATGC
>CAUYQV010181718.1:0-12955 GCA_963574575.1 Galagoides demidoff
TGGTCCCAGCTACTTGGGAGGCGGAGGCAGGAGACTCGCTTGAGCCCAGGAGTTGGAGGTTGCTATGAGCTGTGATGCCATGGCACTCTACCCAGGGGAATAGCTTGAGGCTCCATCTCAAAAAAAAAAAAAAAAAAAGAAAAGAGGAAATGTTTCAAATCAATAATGTAAATTCTCACCTCAAGAATCTAGATAAAGAAAAGCACAATGTACCCAAAACATGTAAAATAAAGGAAATAATAAAGACAAAGGCAGAAATCAATGATATCAAAAACAGAAAGGAAGTAGTAAAAATTCAATGAAACAATGAGCTTATTCTTTTAAAAGAGCAGTAACAGGGGCAAACTTCAGCAAATACTGACACAAACAAAATCAGAAAAAAAAAAACACCTATTACCAATATCAGGAATCAAACAGAGGCTATCACTTTAGACCATTCAGGCATCAAAAATATACAGGAGAATAGTATGAACACCTCTACCCGCATAAGTTTGAAAACATTTTTCATAATAGGCCAATACATTAGAAGGCATAAAGAACCATAACTTGGTTACTATGAAAAAGTAAGTGAATAGCCTTGTAACTATTAAAGAAATGGAAACTTTATTTGAAAACTTCCCCAAAAAGAAATTTTCAAATTCTGATCATTTCATTGGAGACTTCTATTGAATATTTAAAGAAAAATTAACAAGAATTCTATACAATCTAGTCCAGAAAATAGAAGAGAAAGGAATACTTCCTTTTATGAAGCTAATATTATGTTGATAATAAAACCAGTCAAAGCCTGTACATAACAAGAAAAATACAGGCACGAAAACCTTCCACAATATTTTAGCAAATGGGATTAAATAATACATTTAAAAAGTTATATACTATGACCAGTTGAGTTACAGCCTTGCTTAAAGGAACATTTAATATTCAAGAAATAATCAATGTACTCCATTATATTAACAGACTGAGGAAAAATCATATGATATGAATCAATACATAAAGAGCAGCTGAAAAATTTTAGCACTTATTCATAAAAACTCTCAGAAAAAACAGGATATTTTCTTCAACTTGATAAACAACATTTATAAAACACCTATACTAACACACATGAAAAAATACTTACTATCATTAGCCATTAGTGTACATTAAAACCACAATGAGATATCGCTATACACATGAGAACAGCTAAAATTTCAAAATTACAATACCAATGTCTTTGAGAATGGAGAAAACTGAATCTTTTAGACATTGCTGGTGGGAATGTACAGCTTGACAATATGGAAGTTTTATAGTTTTTTTTTTTTTAGAAAAACTAAACATATACTTGCCATATAACCAGCAGTCAAACTCCTGAGCATTTATTCCTAAGACATAAAGACTTACGTCCATACAAAAATGCATACACGTATATTCATAGTAACTTTATTTGTTATAGGTAGAAATTGAAAAGAACCCAGATGTCCTTCAATGAGTGAACGATTAGAGTGTCGCACATGCATACAGAGAAAAGGAAAAACTATCACAAAACAAACCAAAGCACATGAACTGCCTGAGAATTATGCTGAGTGAAGAAAGCTAATTCCCCAAAGTTACATGCTCTATGATTCCATTTATATAATATTCTTGATGAGACAAAATTATAAAGATTGTGAACAGATTAGCGGTTGACAGAGATTAAAGCGGGTGCAGAGTGGGAGGGAAGTGAAGGTGAGCATAAGAGAACATGGATGACTGTTGTGGTGATGGAAATGTTTTATATCTTCACTGTATCTATATCAATATACTACCGTGGGATTGTTTTTCTGTGCTTTTTCAAGATATTGCTATTGGGGGAAAACTGAGTAAAGAATACACAAGATCTGTCCGTATCATTTCTTTTTTTTTCTTTAAGTCCTTTGTACATAGATCATAAATACATGTATGCCATTATGGGATTCAACGTGTTGATGATTTGTACAAATTGGAGTGCTTACATTCTATTAGTCAACATAGCCTTCACCTCATTTACCCAATTACAGGATTAAGACATGTGTGTTCTACACCTGATAGATTCAACTTGTACTTGCAATATGCTTTATAGGTGTGGTCCCCCTACCAACTCACCCTCTATTGACCCACCCCCCTCCCTCGTATCATTTCTTATAGAAATGAATAGGTGAATCTACAATTATCTCGAAATTAAAAAAATTAAGTTTCTGGGCTCATGGGAGGAAGTGTCAGGAAGTGGCCCTTTCGGTGGAAAAGGGAAAAATGAGAGAGGGAGGAACACTTAGAAAGTTTACGATGAAGGAAAGAAGGATGGAAGAGGGAGTAATTTAAAATCTTGCCAAAACAAGACAGGAAACACACCACAACCATAAATACCATTATCATTGCTAACACCACCAACCCTCCCCACTTTATTCTTACAGTAAAGGATACTCTTGGCTCAAGAAACTTAATTACCTCTACACCCCAATGTGACTGTTACTGTTGTGCATGGAAATATTTTATTTAAAAATGAGTAGAAAGTGGCTGTCAATATTCACACAAAGGTGCTGTGAACAAAAACAGAAAAATTAGAATCCGTCATTTCAGTGATAAAAATTTCTCCCCAAAGCAAGCACGAGGCAAGAGAAAATTGTGATACATTGCAAAATAGTAAACATGCTTTAAATTAGAAACTCAAAGCCCATGAAAGTGGGCATAAGACCCAAAATATGCAAAATAAGAATGGTCTAAATTCAGAAAAACAATTGAAGAAAAAAAATCATCATAAAAGTGAGGCCTACATTGTAACTGATGTTTGAAAGACAGCTTGGCTGGAGGTAAAAATATTTGGCTCATGCTGTTATTTTCTTGAGTTTTTTGAAAATGGTACTCCACTGTTGTCCTCTTTTCCATGTTGCTGTTGGGAAGTTTGGTGGCAAGCTGATTTTCATTCTGTTAAATTTACTGCAACTTTTTGCCAAGAAGCTCCAAAGATTATTTCTTTACATTTAAATTCTAATAACTGGCACTGGGATTTTTCTTGGTGTTAACCATTCTAATCAATTTTCCCAAGTACATGTTGGGTCATACAAGTATGATGATGGAGGCCCTGTTTTTATTTCTGGAAAGCTTTTTTCTTTTGTTATACTTTAAATATTAGTTTTGGTTTATTGATGCACAAGGAATACATGGTTATAAAAGGATTATCAAATAAAGATTGGGACAAACCAGATAGTAGAAGGTTATGTAAAGAAAAGGAGTACAGGTATTATAAAAGAAAGTAATAGAAATGTAACCACACAATCTTTTTAGTAAAGCATTCACAAGAATGGAGAGTAATAATCCAATGTACTCAATTCTAATATGAAGACAGTAGATGATCTAATACAAGGTGGGGGGTGGGGAATGAGGGAGAGTGGAGGAGGAGGAAGGAGGCGGATAGGGTTAGCCGTGTATGGCACACCTCTTGGGGGCAGGATACAATTATAAAATGGACTTAACCTAATAAATTCAGTCAGTGTAACCTAATTCTTTGTACCCTCAATGAATCCCAAACAAAAAAAGAGAGTCCTTATCTAACAAAGGCAATCAATGGAACCTGGTTTTGTGTACCCTCAATGAATCCCCAACAATAAAAAAAAAAAAAGAAAAAAGAAATGTAACCAATCACTAGCTAGAACAAAATTACAAACCTTCCTAAATATGAAGACAAGAGCCCATGTAGATAAACACAGTAAATATGATATACACAGTGTGATGGATCTTGTGATATGTAAATTTGGCTACATTACAGTCCCCTAATCTAGGTGTTGCTTTTAATCCACTTGTTTCTGCAAATAAAACTGTGACCCCTCCTTTCTTCTGATTTTCATTTGCCTGAAATATTATTTTCCAACCCTTCCCCTTGAGTCTTGTTTTATTTTTAGAGGTTAGATTTGAGGTTAGCCACCACAATGCCTGGCAATTTTTAGAGATGAGGTCTCGCTCTGGCTCAGGCTGGTCTCGAATTCATGAGCTCAGGCAATCCAGAGTAGGATTACAGGCATGAGCCATTGCAAAAAGTATACATTTTAGGATATAATAAATGATTTTCAGAGAAGTGACTCAGGAAAATCTTATGATCAATCAAAATATCACATTAATATTATAAAATACTGTTTATTGTATTATATAAGATAATATTTTTCTTACAATTTGTAAGTTTATGTATCTATGTGTATCATATATCATTGCAGATCAATTAAAGCTCCTAATCCATTGATTTTAAGGGAGAGAGATTATCCTAAGTAATTTCAGTGGGACTGACTAAATCAATCAGGAAGTAGTAAAAGTAGGGTTGAGGTTTCTTCAACAGATACTCGCATATCATTATCTACACTATATTTTACATATAATAAAGTATTTTAAGGAAAATATTGACATTTCATACCTTTAACACATTCTAAATACTTTTTTCCTATTTTTTGAACAGGGGTCCCTCCACATTTTCATTTGTGCTGATGTCACCGGAATCTTCAGTAGGTCCTTGGTCTTGAGAATTCAAAGAATGAACCCACGGACCACAGATCAGTGGTAAGATAGGATTTATTAGACAGAAAGGAATACAGAGGAGTAAAAAGCACCAGAGTTTCTGGCAAAGGGAAAGCCCCCAAGTAGGAAGTCTCTCCTTTGTCTAGGGGTTTATTGAGATTTATATTTGGCCAGGACTTGGTAGGTAGAAAAACACCTTTTCAAAGTTAATAAGCATATTAACAAATGAATGAATGCAGTCCCTCCAGCTCAGGGCAAAATATCAGGGTGTTCCCTTCCTGAAACTGTGCAGACCTAGGAAACTGGGGTCCCTTGTCCAGCCTTAAATGGGGGAACCCTGTATCACTGCAACCCACAAATTATGTACTTAACTTTTGCCTGAAATGAACATTACAAGAAAAACAAATTATAAACTGATATCCATCAGGAACACAGACACAAATATATTTATTAAAATATTGGGCAGTGCCTGTGGATCAGTGAGTGGGGCGCCGGCCCCATATACTGAGGGTGGCGGGTTCAAACCCGGCCCCTACCAAACTGCAACAACAAAAAATAGCCGGGTGTTGTGTTGGGTGCCTGTAGTACTAGTTACTCACTCAGGAGGCTGAGGGAAGAGAATCGCCTCCAGGTGTCATCTAACTTTTTAAACAGGGGGTCAGTTCACTGTCCGTCAGACCATTGGAGGGCCTGACTGTGGGCCCTGGGACAAGTCGGTTACTAAGTAGGACAGGCAGCTGCAGCAAAAACACCCAGCGGGAGGATAAAAGTCCTAGGTGGGCTGCATGTAGTTTGAGGACGCTTGGGTAGCCCAGGAGCTGGAGGTTGCTGTGAGCTGTGATGCTACAGCACTCTACTGAGGTCAAAAAAGTGAGACTCTGTCTCTAAAAAAAAAAAAAGTTAACAACTTGAATCCAGCAATATATAAAAGGTATGATATATTATGAACAACTGATGTTCATCTCAAGAACCAAAGCTGTATTTAATATTTGAAAATGTGTCAATTTAATAACAGTAGAAGAAAACTATCTTAAAAATCATATGCTAATTATAGAAAAGGTAGAAACCCTTTCAACCTGAACAGGGTATCTAGTAAAACCAACAGCTAACAATATTTAATGGCAAAATACTAAATTATTTCCCCTTAAGGTTAGAAACAAGGCAAAAATGTCTCTATTCACCATTATACTGGAGGCCCTGGAAAGTGCAATATAGAAAGAGAAATAAGTAAAAAGAACATAGATTGAAAAGGAGTAAAGTTGAACTGTTTTCTGTTTTTCACATCCAACATGATTAATTGCATACAAAACCTGAGAAATCTTTAAAAATACCAAAGTTACAAATATATACAATATATAAAAATCAACGACATTTCTGTGTACAATCAACAAGTAATTTGAGTATTAAAATGTAAAAATATTTCCAAAAACATCAAAAATATAAGATACATATATATTTTTATAAGATACATATTTAATGAAAAATGTGTAGGTCCTCTACTCCAAGCATTCAAAACACTGAAGACCTAAATAAACTGAGGAGTATAATTTGTTTATGGCTTAGAAGACTCAACATTTCAATATTTGAATTATTCACAAATTTATCCCTACTTTCAATGGCATTCTGATCAAAACTCCAGTGGCATTTGCTAGTAGAAATTGGTAAGATATTTCTAAAATTGATACAGCAGTGCATCTTGGCTAGAATAGCCAAAAGAATCATGAAAAAAAAACTATTAGAGTATTTAAATTATTTGATGTCAATAGCTAAAATAAAGCTACAGTAATTAAGACAGTGTAGTATCTACATAAAAAAGTAGAGCAATGAAACAAAATAAAGTCATAAAATAGACCAACTCACATATTACCAAATGATTTTTGACAAAGACACCAAGGTCTTAGAACAACTAGATATCAATATTGGGAAAAAATGAGCATTGATTTATGCTTTACACAATTAAAAAATGTGACTCAATACAGATTATAAATACAAAAACTAAAACTTTTAGATTCTTAGAAGAAGCCAAAATATTATCTTTATGAACTGGAGGTTAGGCAAAGTTTTCTTAAATTAAATGCATAAAGCACTTAAATAAGTTGAACTGATAGAATAGAGAGCAGAAAAGTGGTAACTAGAGGATAGGAAGGGAAGGAGGAGAGATAGCTAAAGGTTGATTAACACATACAAAATGGCAGCTAGGTAGGAGGAATACATTCTAGTGTTCTATGTACTATATTTTATAGTTTCAAATAGCTAGAAAGAGGATTTTGGACATTCCATATACAAAGAAATGATAAAATGTTTTGACTGATGAGTATTCTAATTACCCTGATTGATCATTACAGATTGTAAATAGGTTTTGAAATATCATACTACACTCCATAAAAATGTATAATTGTTATGAAAAATAAATTTAAAATACCATATCTGCCTCAGAAAACTTAAGTAAATACAGTGAAAATATGCACTAAAATACATAAAAGAATTGATAAAAGAAAAAATATAGGCAAAAATGATACCTTTATTTTATAAAAATTAAAAAAAAATGTTCACTCATGGGGCAGCGCCTGTGGCTCAAAGTAGTAGGGCACCAGCCCCATACACCAAGAGGTGGTGGGTTCAAGCCCAGCCCCGGCCAAAAACTGCAAGAAAAAGTAAAAAAAAATCTTCACTCATCCAAAGATACCATTAAGAAAATGAAAAGACAAGCTATTGCACTGGATAATATATTTGTAATACATAGCTGACAGATGACTCACACTCAGAGCATGTAGAGAACTCTTATAAATCAATTATCAAAATAAGAAAGCCAATAAAAATCAACTTAGACATTTCATAAAAGAATATCTGCCAATGAAGATTTCCAATAACATTAGACTTGAGTTAAAATTATTAGATACTACTATGCACACACCAAAATGGGTAAAATTAAGAAGACAAGACCAAATGTTACAGAAGTTGACGGGCAACCGGATCTCTCATACACTGCTGGTAGTAGACAATGGTAGGACCACATTTCAAAACTCTTGTGACTCTAAACATATACTATGTGTTAGGGTACACCAGAGAAACAGAACCAATGGGAGATCAAATATGCATCTGTTTATATGTGTGTGTAAAAGATTTTTCTTACAAGGAATTGGCTCATGTGATTATGCAGGATAAGTCCTACTATGTGCCATTTATAAGGTGGAGACACAGGAAAGTTGGTAGTATGGTTCTGAAAAGTGGAGGGATGCTGGTATAAATCCGAGTCTGAGGACGGGAGAAGATGAATGTCACAGTTTAGCAGTCAGGCGGTGAGAGCAAATTTACACTTCCTCTGCCTTTTTATTCTATTCAGGCCCTCAGTGGATTGTATCATGTTCATCCACATTGAGAAGGATGATCTTCTTTACTCAATCTATCAATTCAAATGTTATTCTAATCTGGAAACACGCTCATAGACATACCCAGAAATAATGTGTATGACTGAGTCAAGTTGACACATGAAATAAACTGTACACCTACTTTATAATCCAACAGTTTCACTCATAGCCAATTACTAAAAGAAATGAAGAAATATGTCCACAAAGCAGTCTTAAACAAGCATGCTTATTGCAACTTTGCTCATTAGAATAGCACAACTTAAATGTTCATTAAAGAAAGAATGCATAAGCAAAACCATGGTGTATTTACATAATTGAATAATACTCAGAACAGTAGTGGCCTCTGGGTGAAAGGCGGATGATTAACTGAAAAGGGACATGATGGAACATTCTTTTTTTCTTACGAATTGACAAAGATTTATTAAGCCCTCTTGAATCCCAGAAACACTGCTATTTCCAAGCATAAAAAAACATGTTTTGCTGGATATTTAAAATTTTTTAAATTAATTTTTATTAAGTTTCAGATTAATATGAGGGTTCAGACCTTTAGGTTACGTTATTTGTGTTTGTTAGGTAAAGTCCAAGTTGCTGTTGTGCCCCTCCCTCAGGAGGTGTGCCATATACCCTTACATTGTGCCTGTTAGGTGAGAAATGACCAATCAGCCTCCCTCCTCCCCTCTCCCTCCTCCTCGCTCCCCCCCACTAGATTTTAATTGTGTTTTTCTCTCATGTGGACATGTATTTGTTCTAGATACATACCCACATGAGAGAAAAACACAATTAAAATCTCAATGTATTGAGTACATTGGATACTTGCTTTTCCAATCTTGTAAGGCTTTACTAAGGAGAATGTTCTCTAACTCCATCCAGGTTAGAACAAAAGATATAAAGCCACCATCACTTTTGAGGCTGAATGGTATTCCATGTTACACATACACCACAGTTTATTAATCATTCTTGGGTCGATTCTACATCTTGACAGTTGTGAAATGAGCTGTGATAAACATTCTACTGCAAATGTCCTTATGGTAAAATGATTTTTTTTTCTTCTGGATAGATGCCTGGTAATGGGATTGGGGGTCAAATGTAAGGCCCATTTTGAGTTCTCTAACTTGTGGATACAGATTTTATATCCTGTGATGTCACTGTATTTCTTAATCACTTCCGGGAGTCTTGTGGTTGAGTCTCTGAGGTTTGCTGTGTATAAGATCATGTCATCAGCAAATAGCAAGAGTTTGACTCCCTCTGAACCCAAATGGATACCCTTAGTATACTTGCCTGATTTCATTGGCTAGAATGTCCAGCACTGTGTTGAATAGTAGTGTGGATACTGGAAATCCTTGTCTAGATGCAGTTCTAAATGGAAATGTTTTCAGTTTTACTCCATTCAGTGTGACTTTGGCTGTGGGTTTGTCACAGATGGTTCTGTCAGCTTAGGAAGTGTCCCATCTATGGATATTTCTTTAGTGTTCATATGAGGAAATGATGCTGAGTTTTATTGAATGCTTTTTCTCCATCTATCAAGAGGATCATATGACCTTCGGTTTTTTTCCTGTTTCTGTGGTGAATTACATTTATGGATTTGCATATGGGTATGGTGAAAGTCAGAGCCCAATCTATCCTAGCTTGTAAAATTTCTCAGTTCACTGTCACCTTGATGGATTTTCCCCTGTAGGTCAGTTGGTGCTTACTCCTGGTTGCTTGCAGAATTTTTCTCTTTCATTTGACCTTTGCTAGGTTCATTACAATGTGTCTAGGAGATGCTGTTTGTACTGAGATAACGTGGGGTTTGATATCCATCTAAAAGGAGTGTGTCAGAATCTTTGGTGATGTTTGGGGGATTTTCAGTTATGATATCCTCCAGTAGGGCTTCCATACCTTTGGGTTGTTCTTCTTCTCCTTCAGGGATACCTCTAATTTATATGGCTATATGCTTTGTGAAGTACCATAATTCTCTAAGAGAGTTCTGTGCTTTTACTCTCTTCTTTTCTGCCTCTTTAAAAGCCCGAGTTAGCTCAAGAGCCTCATCCTCTAGTCCTGAGATTCTTTTTTCTCCATCTGTTATTGATACTTTCTACTGCATCTTTAAGTTCCCTTAATGACTCCATTCATTCCTTAAGCTTCAATATATCCTTTCTAATATCATCATGTCTTTCATTCATTTCTTGTATCAATTTTTGGATTTCCTTTTGGTGGTTTTCTACTTCTCCTTCAATTCCCTTCATTGTTTTTGCTATTCATATTTTAAATTCCATTTCTATAACTTCCATAATTTTTTTTTGAGACAGAGTCTCACTCTGTCACCCTGGGTAGAGGGTTGTGGCATCATAACTCATAGCAACCTCAAACTCCTAGTCTCCATTGATCCTCTTGTCTCAGCTTCCTGAGTAGCTGGAACTTCAGGTGCCCACCACTATGCCTGGCTAGTTTTCCTATGTTGAGTAGAGATAGGGTCTCACTCTTGCCCAGGCTGGTCTCAAACTCCTGAGCTCTAGGGATCTACCTACCTCAGCCTCCCACAGGGCTTGAATTACAGGCATGAGCCACTGCTCTCAGCCCAAAATTTCTTTATAGGTGGGATCCTCTGTAAAAGCTGCCTTATGATCCCTGGAGGTGGGGGGTTGATCTGTTCTGGTTTTTCCTATTGCCAGAATTTTTTTGTTTGTTCCTTCTCATATGTGTTTTCTTCATGTTCACTTCCTTCCCCTACTTTCTCTTCTCATTTCCTTCTTCTCCTTAATTTTCCTTGTCTCTGTGCTTGGTGTGTTGGAGTAGCCTTTTGGTACAAGAACAAAAGGAAGAGAAGAGAAAAAAATGAGAAGTGAGAAAAGACAGAAAAAAGTTAAAGTAAATGAGAAAAAAGAGAATAAAGATAGAAGGAGAAAAACAAGAATAATAACGGTGTTGGGCAGGTTAAAGTGACCCACAATCCCAATCCCAAGACTCTGGAGAACCAGAGCTAGTTGGTCCCCTGTGGTCAGGAGCTTCTTACCAGCTTAAGCAAGAGCAAGACCCTGTCTCCACCAAATACAGAAAAGAAATCAACTGTGTTGTGGTGAGGGAAGATGCCAGTACAGTCCCTCAGGAGACCAAAGCTAGTGGGATTCCCTGACCCTGTGGTCTGAAGCCTTCATGAGCCGGCTCAACACCATGCACCCCAGCCAAAGACTCAGAGCAAGGCTGTGACCCAGAAATAAAATACAGAATGAAATAGAACAGACCAAAAACAAAAAGAAAGTTATCTTGGTTTTCAAATTTGAGAGATTTATGAGGTACAGGTGAGAAAAGTAAAAATGTAGAGAAAAAAAGAAAGAAAAGAGGAGAGAAAAGAAGGGAAAAAGGGCATTAAAACTTGTAAGAATCATAGAAACTTTGATATTAAAAAATGAAAAAAAATTTCAAAATTAAAAAAATATGGTATTCCATGGTGTACATATACCACAATTTGTTAATCCATTCATGGGTCAATGGGCACGAGGGTTGCTTCCATGATTTGACAATTATTAATTGGGTTGCAATAAACTTTCTGGTGAAAATGTCTTTGGTGTAAAATGATTTTTGATCATCTGGGTAAATACCCATTGAATACTATGCAGCCATAAAAAGATGGCGACTTCTCATCTTTTATGTTTACCTGGATGGAGCTGGAACATATTTCTTAGTAAAGTATCTCAAGAATGGAAAAAAAAAAGTACCCAATGTATTCAATACTAACATGAAATCAGTATATAGTCACCTACACATTCATAGGAATGGTAAAACATAATTATAGTCCAGAAAGAAGGAGAGAATAGGAAATAGAGAGGAGTGGAGGGGGAGGCTGGGACTAGGGAGGGTTTTGGGCGGATCCAACCTTAGGTACATAAGGCAATAATATATTTCTATACTATTAAGAATAGAGTATGAATGGTTTTACCACAACAAATAATTAAGCAAGGAGGTGATTATGTTAATCAGTTAGATGTAAGCATTCCACATGGTACATCAATTCAGCACATTGTACCCCATAAATGCATTAATGTACAGTTACGATTTAATAAAGAATTAAAAAATATATATAGTGTAATATATTGCTTGGACACCAGGTGGCGCACTAAAAAGAAAACTATGTATAGTGCAATAAAATGCCTGGAAACCACGTGGCACTCGGAAAAGAATAAAATTATATACAATTTGAAATACTTACAACAAACTGGCTAACATAGCCTTCACCACACTTTCTTAATTATTGTGTTATGACCTTTATACTCTACACTTAGTAGATTTGACATGTACCCTTATAAAATGCACCATAAAACCAGTTTGTTATATTCCAAATTGTATATGAAACCAGCACATTGTACCCCATAAATGCATTAATGTACACAGCTATGATTTAATAAAAAAACCTTAAAAAATAAATAAAATTATATATTTAATGCCATATATTGCCTGAACAGCAGGTGGGGCCCCGCAGTTAGGAACAGAAATAAAGCCCATTGTTTCTGCTGGGAGTGATGGGGGAAGGACGGTTAGCTAGTTGCCCTGGAGACCTGGTCTTTGTTTCTTGGTTTATTTGATTTTAATCTGGGCAGGTTGCTGGGATAGTGTTCAATCCAGTAGGGTGGAGGGCCTGAAGCTTACTCCAGACTTTATGGGAGACATTCTTTGACTCTCTAAACAGCTCCATGAGGCCACAGAGGGGTCTGGTCTGTGCGGTTGGTGGGCTCTGTTCAAATCCTCTGTGTCTCTGTGGCAATCAGCCCAAAGGTCAGAGCCAGTCACAAGCTTGGACCCTGGAGGCTGCTCCTCCCCTGTGGCTCTCCCACAATGGAGATGTCCTGGCTGTAGCCCCCAGCTAAGCAGTCTCTCCTCTTCTAAACACACCTCCCCATTGCCATTCAAGTTTGTTCAGTGGCCCATCCAACACCACTTCAGCGGACTCCCAAAGTCAAAAAGCTGTAGAATGTTTTCCCTGTCTCACCCCAGGGACCAGCGAGATTTCAGCTCTGGCTCATTTCTTCCTACTTCCCTCACCCAGAGGGACAGGCTCTCCCAAAGTTCAGTCTAGTCTAGGGTGACCAGATTTTAACATTTGTAAAGCTGGCCAACATGGC
>CAUYQV010181719.1:0-19662 GCA_963574575.1 Galagoides demidoff
TGAGGGCTGTCTGCTTGCTTTACTTACTGTGTTCTTGGCTGTGCAGAAGCTTTTTAGTTTGATCAGATCCCAGTAATGTATATTTGGTGTTACTTCAATTGCCCAGGGGGTCCTCCTCATAAAGTATTCTCTCAGGCCAATTTCTTCAAATGTTTCCCCTGCACTCTCTCCAATAATCTTTATAGTTTCATGGCTTAAGTCTGTTTTCTTTAGAACAGCTCAGAGTTTAGAGTGTGGCTTAAGTAAAACTAAACATGGACATCTTCACTCTAGCATTAGACATAAAGGTGATTTATTGACTTATCAAGATCCTTTCTAGAAAAGTAGAACAAAACCTTAGGACTAAATGAAAGGCCAGACCATAATTCTAACTAGTTAGTGAATCTTCCCTAAATTTATACATTGAAAATATGGGCTTTCTCATCTTCATAAGCAGTTCGTCTCTGAGGTCTGAAGTGATGAGTAGTCATAGAATCACAGAAATTCAAACTTTACTTTTGAGGTAATCTTATCTAAATATCTCATTTTCACATAGATATAGAAATTTCCTCATTTTATTGATAGGTTATAGGGAATTTTAAACCTCTATCAGAGGTCATCTAACTACATACTGGCAAGACTGAAGTTAGAAACAAGACTCCTTTCTAATTCTTGGTTGTTCAACTCTACCACAAGCTTCACCTTACCCAAGGCCAGCGTATATTTGTCTATAAAGAAGACTCAATTGTCTAGTAATCATCATGACTTCACTCCTTACTGTTTTCCTTCCTTTTTGTTTTTCCATTTTCCATTTTCTTATTTATTTCTCTCCTTTCTTATTAATGATAAGAATAGAACAAATTTAAAAATTAGCTAGCGTATACAACTTTCCTAAGAGTCTACCTGTCATATTTTGCTCTCAGAAATATAGTTCAAATGCCTTTGGGAGTTTATCCATGCATCCACTCAGTCCCACCATGCTAAAAATGGTTAAACTATTATGATGCATGTTTTGAGAGAGGGTGAGATGTCTGTGGCTGTGAAGGTGTAAAAGCATGTAAGGTCACATACCATTGATGAGGAAGTGATTTGTTTTGAAGTTATTATCTGTTCCTCAATTCTTCAGCTTTATTTTGTGTGAGTTCCTTTTATATTAATAAAACAAACACATTAAAAAAAGTTGACCTTTATAAGTCCTAGTATTTTTAGCAGTAATAAGTCATTGGTAATTATTAAACTGAGATTTCAATTTGCATTAACCAATAAGAAATATTAGTTTGTAATTATTTCATGCTCCTTCGTCCCCCTTCTCTTACACGTAAATCAAGTATCTGGTGTGATTCATGAGAGCATGGTCATAGTCTCAGGTTGGTGAAAGGAAAGTAGTGTAATAGAAGCAAACTTGTGCTGGGAATCCTGGTATTTGGGTTCTGGGTCTCGGGAAGTTGCTGCATCTTTTACTGAGGACTTGTATAAATCAAGCCTATTGTGTGCATTCTTATTGACCTATGAGATTAGAATTATCCCTACCTCCATTTTATGGATGCAAAAATTAAGCCTCAAATTTAATAAACTGCCTGCATGTAACTAATAAGTGAAAGAGATGGGATTCAGAGATTTTGTGACTCTATATTTCAAGTCAACATCCTTCCCATTATTCTTGTTCCTGTGTTCTTAGAAAGATCACTTGGGTTTTCTGAACCTTGGATTTCCTCATTAATTAAATGGTAGGTTGTGTTCTTATCATTTGTAGGGTTCCTTATAGCTCCAGGAATTGGAGAAGGTCATTTTCCCTTTCTTCCCCTACCTTCCATCCCTTTGGCATTTACTTTTTCCACATCCAGCTGTTAATCATTAAAAATGAAGATAGTACTCAAAGTAATGTCTGGCCATGAGAATGCAGTCTGAATGTTTTCATTCTGACCTCTAAATCAGTCTGCACATCTAGTCTATAAAACAAAATCAAAGGGTCTTGGGGGTAGGAGAAAGAGGCAGGGGACTTTAATTATATTTTTAAACAATGGAATTCCATTAAAATTGTATTTTTCTACACCTCTAGAAAATTACATTGTAGATGAGATAAATGCAGCCTTGCATTTAAATTAAGGTTATCTTTAGGCTGGTAATCTCATTTGCTGTTTAGCAATTTTAATTCAAGTCAAAGCAGTGTAATTAGTGCCCTCAGCAATTGCCATTCCTCACTGCTTTGTAGCTGTATTTACTGCTGTTAAGACAAGACTACTTGGGTGGAAAGTATAAGTCAACAGACTAAATTATTAAAGGAGGCACACATCAAGAGATACTCCCCACGCACACCGATGCTTCAGATTAGGAAGCTTTACACCATTATGCCCAGGGAGCATTAGTACCATGGACAGCCCATCTAAGATGTCACCATTTATAAATTAACTTGAGATGTTGTTCTTACAGCAACTATAGAAACTATAATTTAGCAATGCTTTAAAATATTTTTATTTTTGGACAAAGTTAGCAAAATTTAACTTGAAAAGTATTTTTTCTTGATGTAACAGACTTTTTTCTCACACTGAAGTATACAGGTAGGTGTAGGAAGTGATGGCGGGGTGTGTTCTTCAGTGTTCATGTATATTTATATTATGGTATCAAACAGAACTCAGGCAAATATCTGCAGGGAGCAAAAACAGATTAGGGAATTCATGAGCTGGAGTTCTGAATACACTCTCAAGATAACAAGCAATCTTTTACTTATTTGAGGAAAAAAACACCATGTGCTAATGTATATATTTTTAATTAATATTGGCATTAACTATATAATTACTAACATTAATATGTCAGATACTTGTAATTGACAAATCAGGCTAAATATATATGTATATTTGTATGCTGTTTAACTTAGAGTCCTGCTTTGAAGAGGAGGTTATATGCAGAATTCAAATTCAGACTTAAATCCAGACTCTTTGCTGTGCTTACTAATTGCTTCAATGAAGAAAATCTATAATTTAGTTGGCTTTGTATAATTTAATTTCCTTGAAAATAAGGGCTTTAGCTTGTTTTCGTTCCTTGCAGCAATTAGCAGACTTTTACTTAAAGACTGTTAGTAAATATTTGTGGAACTCACTTATGTGAAGGAACAATTGACTGTTCTTGACAGTAGCTTTCTAATATAAGAATGTTCTCCTGCTTCTATAGTAGAATTCTGTATGTCTACTTCTTTTCTTTACTCCAATAGGACCATAGCACATTTACAGACAAACCTTTTGCTTGCCTATTTGAAGAAAAATGTACCACTCAGAATATTTCTGGAGAAATTTTAGCATTGTATATTTGACTTTCCATGCCTCGGGGGAAAAAAAAATCAACTAGCACATAGAATGTACTAATGTAATCTTTTGGTTTGTGAATCTTGATCTAACCAATTTGAAAGGTAAACTAAATGATTCCAATTGAGCAAAGATAGAATTTGTTTAGTTTGAGTTACTGAGTCAAAGTTTATAATCTTAGCTCTTCTGATTGACTCTTAACGAGTTCTAGAGATAATCAAAGGTAATGGTCTATGCAAGCCCATGGTAGAAAACCAAAACTTCTCTTCCTGGAATCAATAGAATTTAGAACAGGAAAAATGCAAAACAGATCAGAAAGCAGTTCTTTGCTTTTGAAAAGAAACAAAGTAGATAAAAAATCCAGTCAGATATGGTGGTTTACAACTATAATCCTGGCACTCTGGGAGGCCCAGGTTGGAAGATTTCTTGAGGCTGGGAGTTAGATCAAGCTTGAGGAATAAGGAGACCTCATCTCTAAAATAAACAAATAAAATAAAATGAGTAGTTGAGCATGTGGCATGTGCCTATTGTCCCAACTACTCCCCAAAGCTAAGGCAGGAGGATCTCTTGAGGCCAGGAGTTTGAGGTTGCAGTGAGCCATGATGACGCCACTGTACTTTAGCCCAGGCAACAAAGATTTTGTCTCCAAAAAACCTGACAACAACAAAGCCATCTAAGTGGTTTATCCCCTCTGATATTAGTGGAGTTGTGTGAAAGATGCTTTGCTAACACTCAGAAATAGTGTTACATTGGGAACTATACATCACAAACCAAACCTTATAGAAAACAAGGTCCATGCATTTTAATACCCACACCTTTCTATAGTCTTGAGAAAGTATAGTTACATGATTATAAAACAGTAAAATATATATGTATATATGTATATATATGGAGAGAGTATTAGTGAGTAAGGTTTTTTGGTGTGTTACTTTGCCTGCGTGTTTGGGTACTGAAATAACTTAGAGTGTGTCATTTTACCTTTCTTTCACAGCATTTTTATAAAGTGAATGCAATTGCAAGTTTTCCTAAATGGGAGACTGTTAAAAACGTACACCCCAGATTAAGTTAATAACGCAAAAATTCTTCCTTTTGTGCTGCCTGGGGATAACTCGGTCCTCTCTCATCCTGAGGTTGGGTCTCATAGCTTTCATCTGCTGGTCTGACTATTTCTAGTGTTTGCGGCTAATTCTATTCCTACTTATAGAGTTTTAAGTGAATGCCCAGCCATCAATTCAGTCTGTTCAGCATGGGGGTAAACCTTGCTATTTCCTGTGAGTGTGTGTCCCTACCTCATACTTCCAATGACCCCACATTATCTCTAGGACAGGGACTTGCTCTGCACAGCTAAAGCCCTACTGTAACCTCCTGGCACTACACACATGTTGTAGAAAATGAGTTCCTATTTTGCTCTCACCCATATCAAGTAGATGGTATTATTGCCTATTTTCGAACATTTCCAATACTCACTATCTCCTACTTTGATTTCCTTTTTTTTTATTGCCTTATTTTGAGTTTCCTCTTGACACATTTCACCCCACTGCCACAACAGCCAATGATCATTCATTCCTGAGAGCCACCTGCTCCCACCTTAGGCCAGGTCATCACCATCTCTCTCTGAACAGCTATGATAATTTCTTCCACCACTCACCCTAATACAATCATCTGGAAAGACTAATTTTAAAAATCAAATGAGATCTGTGGCATCTCTGTTAAAAACCACTCCAGTGGCTTCCCAGTGCCTTTAACAGTACTTTAACATTATTCTTAAAGGCCCTGTGTACTCTTCTTGCCTCTAATCTTGCCCTCCTCAATCTTGCCTGTGCCTAATCTTCCCAGGCCATTGTCTCTTATTCACTGTGTTTAATCCTCAACACCCCCTCCTGGCCTTTTTCTAGTTGTATATCCTGTGCTCACACTATTTCCCATCTTTGATATCCTCTCCCTTCTAAGCTCTTAATGGTAATGCCTACTCATCTTTCAGATCTCTGTGACTATGTTATTTCTTTGGTATACCCTGTTATTTTCCCTCTGAGATCTCTATTCAGAACACTATCACAATCTTCAGCTAATTATGTATGTGTCTTGCTTAATGGCTGCTAAAATCATAGGATGCAGGCAGGTGGAGCCTTTGTCCACTTTGTTCACCACTGGATACCCAGATCTTAGCAAATTGCCTCACCTGTACAGTAGATTAATGTGTGGAATTCATGTTTAAATGACAAAATGAGCAGATCATCTGCATGGATCATAATATATTGTTTCTTTCTCTACTCTCCTAATAATGATTATTTATTGCAGTCAAATCTCATGATGAAGCCCGGAGTCATAAAAGCCTATGCTTCCCCCACCACAGAAGGATGCATCTTCTTCTGTATCCTGCCCAAATTTCTCCATCCTCTCAGCAGCTGTCTGCTGAGCCATCACTAAGCACCAGCCTGACCCTTGATGTATGCATTAGTACTTCTGGTCCAACATACCTCACCTCTCACTATGATATGGAGTTCCTATAAACAAAATCTCAGTAACAGAGTCATGAGCTAGTGTACTTTCTTGCTTGTTGTAATCTAGGGGTATTCCATCTTTTTTGGTTAGACAGAGATCAGTCCTCCCCTATTTGTGTGGTACCTAAATTATTGGGCATAGGGACTGAGAGAAAATAAGTTCCCAACCTATAATATGAATGGACTCATGACCATCCAATCCCTGCATGCTTCCAACTTGGTGAACATTTATGGCTGAGATGATAATCATTCTGAAATGCTGACGGTTTTCACAAGATGAGAAAACATTTAGAGAATAGCTGATACATTGTGACACACAGTTTGGGGTTTCTAATAATAATTCCTCTGCCCTCTTTTCATCACTCATGCACCTGGAGGAAGCTGGGTAAAGACACCAAACTCTAACAGAGTAGGAGCAAGTTGAGCGTCCATGATACAGTCACCATTTATTAAAATTCAAGTATGGTGCCAGAGCATCCAAGACACCTCAGGAAGTGAGCTCGCCAGTTACATCATGGCCACTTCTGCTCGTATCCTTGTTGGAGGTCTTTGGCCTTTCAGATTTATTGGGACATGGGACTTCAGAAAGGGGATTGCTTTCAAACTGATTAAATTCTGGAAAATAATGTCCATGAGAAGGTGAAAGAAATTAGTATCAATGTGGTTAAATTAGTGAAATGAGTGAAAGCTGGACTGTCGTAAAATACAAAGCATTATTATCCCGGGACTGTGTCTTTGTTGCATAGATCTAACCTCTATGCTTAATAAACCATAATATTTCAACACTCTTCAGTTTATGAGCTTTCCAGTGACTCTGATTTTTTTTTAACATTGTACTTTTCAATTTTCAGTGTGTGAGAGTGTTTTTAACCAATCATATTAAAATCAAATTTGCAAGTGAAATGCCACGAGACAGAGCAGTATATTCTCTCCTGAAGTTGAAATATGAAACATATTTCATTGCTGAAATTACTAATTTTATGACCCCATCCCAAAGTGCTTGGAAGAGAATTTATGTGGACTGTATCCATGAGGCTTATTGCTTATGATGTCATTGTTCATTATTGTGTTTACTGATTTATTTCTGGTATGTCCAACATCAGTTTTATTTTGTTTTGTTTTGTTTGTTTTGTTGTCCTGAATGAGTGAATGTGTCCTTTAGGACTACAGTACAAGGTTCACAGGAACAGAGCTAAATTCATTTTTTTTTTTTTTTTTTTTGCAGTTTTAGGCCCGGGGCTGTGTTTGAACCCACCACCTCCGGTATATGGGGCGGCACGCTACTCCTTTGAGTCACAGGAGCCTCCCCAGAGCTAAATTCTTTAATTTGGAAACTCAAGGCAGTTGCTGCCATGTTTTTTCAACTGTCTGTTCTAGCTATTTGGCTGAGAACTTGATGAAATGATCCTTGAAATTGTAGAGAGTTATGACTAAGGCGACTTTAAAGTGCTTCGTGATCTTCTGTGCCATGACACATCTTGTTAATGTGACATGGCAACTGCCATTGTAAGAATATCTCTGTCTCAAATATTCAGCCAAAAGAAATGCAAACATTCCTGAGGGCAGTAACCTGTTCCTAGGTCTGAAGTCATATACAGTTTTTTTCCAGATTAATGTATTAGGAGTAGGAGTACATAGGAGATGAGACCCAGAATGAGGAAAAGGGCAGTTCTTTTCAAAGGAGAAAGAAAAGCGAAGGGAAACGTTTGAAGAGTGCTGGGAGCTTGAACCATCTCGCTGCTCAATCTTCGGTATCATGACTAATTCTGAAGAATCTCAGGGTGGAATATTTACCTGACCTTGACCCTTTCTAAAATAATGTGCTGATCAGGATAGTAAAGGGAGGTTACGTATAATTAGATATGGCCTTACCAGACAGGTACATCATCAGGATGAGAAGACTAATAGCTCCTCATTCACATAGGAAAAGAAGGTAACCAAAATGGGACCAGGGAGTATGAGAATTCTAAGCACTTTCTCTCCCCTCTTTCTGTGAGTAGAGGGCAGGAGGTTCCATCAGGAGCTCACCTAACATCCCTCCCAGGCACCTGTGGAATTCAGCCTTAGTGTTTTCTTGACTCAAACCAGAAACCTAACACCTTCGGTGACTGAAGACATTTAGAATGTTTTAAGCAACTTGACAGCCAAATTGATAGCAATTTTCTATCCCTGGCTACCAACTGTGTTGGAGGGTCAGAATGCTCAAGATGAAAATTTAATCACTACCACTTTTGCATTTTGAGTTCTGAAATAAGAAAGAAAGGGCATCAACATTTATTGAGTTACTTGCTTTGTGCCAGATAATGTGTCAGGTACTTTATCTATAAAATGTCTCACAAGCTGACTTTATTATTTCCTTTCTGCAGATGAGAAACAGACTCTGAGTTGGTACGTGATGACTAACCGGAGTGTAGAAGGCTCAGAAGGGATGAAGCTAGAATACAAATCTGAGCTGCATAATTTTTAAAGCCCTGGCCTTCCTCAATATTAAGCGATGCTGCGTAATTTGTATCTATAGTTATTAAAAACCAACGATAATTCTACTTTGTATGAGGATAGTACATGCTGGGTATATACCGGGTACACATGTGTAAACCTAAGCCTGGCCATCCTGAGGGAGTGATTGTTTTTACCAACATGATAGCCTTGGTTCCTTCCTGTAGCTTTCCAGTGTCCTCCGAGATGGGGGCTGTGATACTTGAAGGAAATAAAACAGATTATATAATCCTCCCCAAGTATTTATGGGGATTAATTTTAGGGCCTCTCTGGATACCAAAATTGGGATGCTCAGGTCTCTGATAAAAACCAGCAGAGTATTTTCCTATATCTGACACACATCCTGCCTTACACTTTAAGTCATCTCTAGATCACTTTATTATACCTGACCCTGTAAATGCTATGCAAATAGTTGTTATACTGATTTATTTTGTATTTGTTTTATTTATTGGTGTACTGTTATCTTGTATATATTTTTTAACTTGAAACTTTTGGTTGGTTGGATTTGAGAATATGAAACCCTCAGATACAGATATTTTCTGCTCCAAATATGGGCTGATCAGCCTTTGCATTTAAAAGTATTGGGGCATGTTTTACTAGATTCACAAGATTTCTTTTTGTAACCATGGAAAAGTTTTCGGCAAACATGCCAAGTTCCTTAATATCCCAATATGCAGGGCTGATCTTGTGGTTAATGTATATTCATTCTCTCCCTGAGATTTTTCATAGGAGCTGTTTTGCCGAGTCGTCGTTATTTTTCTAATTGCCCAATTTTCTTCTCTCTGTTAAACACTAATTAAAGAATGAGCCCAGGACTGCCACCTTTTTGGAGACAACATTAATCTCCTGCCCTCTCTACATTTTAATGGGCCTAATTTATTCCTATTATCTACTCCCTTCACCACCCCAACTAAGTGAGGAAAACATTCTTATCCCCTTTACCCTTCTCATCAGTCCACTGCTATTTTTTTCTTTTTTATTTTTGCATTTTACTTTCTGTACTAACTCCACCTGCTACTGCATAGCCTTATTCACGTTTGCTTTTCATTATCCACAGGCTATGATGTAACAGGCTCTGTCCTCCTTCCTTTCTTGATCTGTTCTGGATTGCTTTCCTCTCCCTGTCACATACTAATCCTCTGCATGCCTGTGATCAGTTGATGGATTAATTAATCACCCAGGCATAACTCAGCACCTACCATGGAATAGGGCCCACACCACTGAGGCATTAGTTCTGGTCTCTAGGAACCAGCAGTCTGAAGCGGATCAAGGGAGAGCCACAGATAAATAGATGATATAGTAAAGTCTACAGGCAACAATATAGATTAGAAAAAGATGTGGAGGCCAGGAATCAGGGGGCCAGGATTATGCCTGTAACCCTAGCACTCTGGGAGAACAAGGCAGGTGGGTTACCTGGGCTCAGGAGTTTGAAGCCAGCCTGAGCAGAGTGGGACTGCTCCCTTCTCTAAAAAAATAAAAAGATAGCCAGCCCCATATGTTGGAGGTGGTGGGTTCAAACCCAGCCCCAGCCAAAAAAAACTGAAAAAAATAAAAAAAATAAAAAGATAGCTGGGTATTGTGGTAGGTGCCTATAGTCCCAGCTACTTGGGAGGCTGAGGCAAGAGAATCACTTGAGCCCAAGAGTTTGAGGTTGCTGTGAGCTGTGATGCCATGGCACTCTACCCAGAGCAACAGAGTGAGAGTCTGTCTCAATAAATAAATAAATAATAAAACAGAAGAAGAAGAAGAAGAAAAAGACAAAAAAAGAAAAAGCAAAAAAGAAAAGAAAAAGATGTGGGTAGAACACAGAGGGGGAGAACCTATGCCAGCCTAGGTGGCAGAGAAAGCTCCCTGAATTTGCCATCATGTGGAATCTGATAGGTAGAAAACTGACTTGAACTCTAGAGTTCCTTTGCATTAACAGCAAACTTGATAATCGGTGATATTGACTCCCCTTTCATCTCTTTTCTACAACTCAATAATATGTCCATTAAGAAAATATTATAAGGCACTTTGAAATGTCCATATTAAAAAGAGCATATTAATTAAAATAGAACAAAGCCCAACTAATTAACCCAGCCATAAACTCTGGAGCAAAGAATTTGGCTTCCAAGGGATGGAAAAAAAAAAAAAAAAGAGCTGCCTCCAAGCCCTAAGCTGATAGTATTAGATTTTTAAAGGCTTCTTAGAGCCTTTTTGTAAAGTAAATCACACTCAATTCTGATATTCTTGGCTTTCTAACATGCTGGACGATTAGAAATAACCAAACTTAAAAGGTTGAGAGTTCTTTGAAGCAATAGATTTTCACCCCAGGGAAAATGTGCCCCCAACACCTGAATAATGAAACAAAATACACACAGAAACTATAAAACAAATTAACACATAACCTCTTTGAAAACCAACACACTGAGAATGTAAAAATAGCAGCAGATACACAGCTGTCTCAGGAACTCCCACTGTTGTCCCTGCACGCTAAAGAGCATAATAATTGGTGTTAACAGGGATAGGCCAGACTTAACAGATAAAGGTTTATTTAGATTAAAAGAATCTTATTTCACAAGGTAAGGAACTTGGATAATTTATCTTGGAAAAATATCCACAAAAACAGATTTAAATGAAACATAATTTTCTCCTTAGCAGGAATAAATTTCAATCAGCAAATGGCACACATGTTTAACACCGCACACCCCTGGGGTTGACGCTTGATGCTCCTGAGTTTATTTGTTTGTTTGTTTGTTTGTTTCTTTCTTTTTTTTTTTCCCCTGTGTGTGTGTTGACTTACTGTCTCTCTTACAGTTTCCCAAGAAAGCACAGCTTCACTAGTGAGACTCTTCTGGATTTCAGAAGGCACCCTTCAAATAGAATGGCTCTGATAAGTGCAAAATGGAAAATAGTTTCTTGTATCAGCAGTATTTTCTTACCACTAGAGCTTTTTTTTTTTTTTTTTTTGGAATCTAAGAAAAGAAAAATGTTAGCTTAAAAATCCAAAGTTCTGACATCTTGACCATGAATAATAGGCACTAGAATTTTTTATTGATTTATGACAATGGAATTAAAATATATTTAGAAAGTACTAAAAAAAAGACAGTACTTTATATAGATGATCAAGTGGCTTTAGACATAGCCTTTCATGTTACAACGAATTATATTTTCTTCATCTTTCTCATCATGACAATCCATTTTAAGTGTTTCTTTTTCACAATTAACATCATACCTTGACTCACCATTGCCTTTTCCCATAATTATCAGAGTACTCTTCTTAATCATGCTGTAATCTTTTATTTTTGTGCTCACAGCATTACAAAGATTTCAGGTCTCACAGAATGTAGCCCTGAAAAATTCCGACCATGTCATTACATGTGAAGACATGTATTTTTAGGAAGTTATTGTGTTCCCAGCCCTGATCTAAGCATCAATATCAGGTGGACCAAGACCAGTGAATCCTTGATTTCATGCATAGCCTTACTGGGGAGAAAGAGTCTCACACACTGGGATTTAAAACAATTCGAAGTTTGTACATTATCATGGGCTGACATAAGTGACTATTAAACATATAGGGAAGATCCTTGTATTTGTTAAATGCTATCACATCGCATGCTTTCTTCTTTAATAAAACATGACCAGTTTTGAAATTCAAATGTTTGATAAGCTTCCATGAAAAGCAATAGAAGTATCCAGCTGTGCGTGGTGAAAAGAGGGAAGAGGTATCTGTTATGGTGAGGAGCAGGCAGGAAGCCCCTTCCATGTCCGTGTTATATCACGTCACCTGAGCTACCTGTATCTTTTACTCATTCTAATTGTGGTTGTCCTTCTCTCCCAACACCTGACACCCTTAGGGTATTCCGAATGATCCTAAAAGTCACATTTACTTGATATGGCTTCTCCCTGAAAACAGTATAATTTATGGACCTTTTTTTTAAATTAATCACTCACAGTTGAGACAGGATCCATTACCTCTAAATCAGCGGTTCTCAACCTATGGGTCGCAACCCCTTTTTAACGATGAAAATATATCGCAGAATTAGGAAGGTTGAGAACCATTGCTCTAAAAAAAAGACTTTATTCTTTCTCTACCTTCTAAGGTAGATGCTGGCCTGGGAGAAGGCTGAAGCTTCATTGTTAACTGTATTTCTGGTACCAATTCATAAGCAATCAGAAGTAGCTCGCCATCTAAAGGATCTGGTATTCTATGTTGGGGATCTCAAGATCCGATTGTTGCTCTATCCTATACATTTCTGGCAGGGTTATTTTGCTGAGCCACTTAAAGTTTCTGAAGCTCAGTTTCATTACCTAAGTGAAGGATTTTTTTTTGTTTTGTTTTGCTCAGGGATTTTCCTGAAATGGCATGGAAAATGAATGGGGAGTGTTGTATATATTTTTAAAATACACTAAAATAAGTTTTATCATTGAACAAAGATTAATTAAAGGGTTATTGTACATTATGTCTGTGGGAAGGGTGGGAGGTGCAGTTGGGGAGGAATTCCAGAGAGAGGGAAATGGAGACAGCAGTGTCAGTATGGAGGTTAGCTGGGCCTTCTTTCTAAGAAGTTAAAATTTGTGGTGAAGGCAGTGGGGATGTCAGACTTTATGTGCTTTAGAGATCCAGCTGAAACAGGTGGACCCTGGAGTAGAGAGAAGTGAAATGGAAGTGGGGAGATGAGGGAGGAACTTAGCAATTATCCACTGAAGAGATGTTGAGTATTACTTCTAGGGCTTTGGCATTAGGGATGAGAAGTGTGGAGATGAATGAGGAGTAACTAAGGGGTCTCGGCATGACTTAGAACTAATGATATGGGAGATGAGGGAGCCAGAGGAGATGCTGAGTTCAGTCCTGGGACAAGTTGAGTTTGAGGGCACACTGGCAGAGTGAACAGTTCTATGTACGTGGGAGAGGTTTGGGGAATATAACTGTAAGTCTGGAATGCACCATAGATAAATAAGGCTGTTTGGGCCACTGAATTGATGAGATTGCCCAAGGAGAGAAAGGAAAAGATCAGAGAATAGAACTCTGGGGAGCAGCAGAGCTTAGGGGAGCAACTAAGAAAGGGAGTCTGGAAAGGAAACCGAGAAAGTATAGTCAGACAGCTGAGAGAGAACAAGAAGGGTGTCACAGGAAAAAAGAAATTGTCAGCAATAGCGCATGAAGAGAGATCAGATCAAATAAGAACTGAAATCATCCAGTGGTTTGTGGATCTGAGTAAGTAACAGGGAGAGAAGTCAGATAGATGTGTTCTCAAAAAAATGTCTGTTTCTTACAGAAGACTTAGCCCTGTGCTAGAGTAATATCCCTGTGCTGCCAAACTTTCTGAGTTGGCTTTATTTTCAGGAGTGCACGTCTACAAACACACATACTTCAACCCATCCACCCCTTTCTCTGCCCAAATCATTGTGACTTCTATTAGAATGTGCTTTGATGATGATGATGATTGGAGTCTATAGCCATATCACCCTGAATGTGTCTGGTCTCCTTTATCTTAGAAGCTTAGCAGGGTTGGGCCCGCTTAGTATTCAGATGGGAGGTGATAATTATTCAGAAATAGGAGTGTTAAAAATTGACCTAATATTCAACTTGGTCATGTACAATATTAACTATAGATAGATAGATAGATAGATAGATAGATAGATAGATAGATAGATAGACTGATAGATACATAAACAATAACTATCAAAAGGTTGGAGGTGGGAGAGATTTAACCACTATTCTGCTAACAAGTGTATAGAAAGTAATTCTCAGAACAAATGTATTGATGGTTCTCAACTTACTTCCTTAGTAGGTGCTATGAACACACTTTGCATGAAAGGATCACTTGAGGTAAACCTGATTATCTTTGAGAGGCAGGATTGTCACTACATAGGAGTGATCAGGTTAGCAGAGATTCTATATCACAGATTCCGGGCACAGAAACACTGAGGGCTGACACTCCAAGTGCTGAACCTGAGTGTCCAGACCTCAGGCCCAGCAGTAGGCTTTGTTGTTCATACAACTGTAGACAATGGTTTTAAAATATTTTAGCCAAACCAGTGTCGAATACTAATATTTGCACCCATGAACCATCTATCATGTTAATTAACAAGCCACCAACTTCTCCAATGAAAGGTGAATATTTTCTAATATGTATTATGTGAAGTCCCTGATGTTAATTGAAACACACGCAGTTGTCACCTCTGCTGTGTGGCATTTTTTAGGGAGAATGCTTGTGACCATCCCTTAGTGCAGTGGTTCTCAAACTTCCTAATGCCATGACCCTTTAATACAGTTCCTGTGGGTCACAACCCGCAGGTTGAGAACTACTGCCTTAGTGGGTACATTCTATTCAGTGGGGCTTAAACTAAAAACACATATACCTCACTCTCTTTTCTGATGGGAATATTAAAGTAAATGACAAAGATCATAGTAGGGAAGAAAGAAGCCTGAGACATCATCATGAAATACCAACACCATCTCTGCAATGAATAAAAATGTCGTTTGGAAACAGTATCTGGTTAACTAAAAGCTAGACTTTCAGACTATTTTTATTCTGCCACAAAATTTTGGAACCATCTGCATAGGCAATATTCTGATCTCATTCTCAAAGGAACATTTTTGCCAGAGTCCACTCATTCAAGCACACCCACAATGTAACAACACTGTGATTGTCAAATCGCCTGAAGGATACCATCAAAATGTTTCACAACCATGGTTATACACAGAGAATGTTCTGGTGCTCTGCTGTTCCTGCAAATTATTTCAATCACTTAAAGTTTCCTCGGCTTACGACCTGAGGAAGGCTACACATGGTTCAGAAAAACACTGAAGACCAGAATGCTACTACAGGCATTTAACAGTTAAATAATTATTGTTTTTTCTGACTATAAGAACATTGGTATATATACATATTATTATAGAATGTTTAAAAATAACAGAAAAATAAAAACAAGTAAATGAATATCCCCAGTAAATATCCTGTCTGTAAAGATAATTGCCGTTAACTACTTGGTGTGGTTTATGGAAGAATGTTTCCCCTGTAAGAATAAATATGTGTAAATCCATATTTTAATAGGATTCTAACCATATATGTTGGTTTACATTTTTAAACAATTCATCCTGAAAATATCTTCTCATCACTATGTGGAGATTGTTTTTTTAAATAAATGTAGAGATTTCCATTTCCAATACCAAATGAGAGCCATTGCTTTTAGTTCTGATCTGAAGGCATTCTTTGCAGCAGGAAGAAAAGCTTAAATAATAATAAGAAAAATAAGGAAAAGAATAATTATAACACAATGGATCTAATGTTAGTGTTCCTTCATAATTCATATGTTGAAACCCCCATCTTTTTTTTTTTTCCACAAGAACAAAGTGACTCACCCTTATTGAGTGTTAACAAAGTGGCAGGGACTGGTCTAAATATACATATATTTGTATATTTTCTTTTTGATTTCAGGCAAATATGAGGGACCATACAATTAGGTTAGATAGTTTGCTTTTGTAAGGTTAAAGTTCAAGTTTCTCTATCTTTTACAAGAACCTGGAAAGACTTGGAGAACATTCTCCTAAGCAAAGTATCACAAGAATGAAAAGAGAAGCACCACATGGGGCAGTGCCTATGGCTCAAAGGAGTAGGGCTCCAGCCCCATTTACCAAAGGTGGCAGGTTCCAACCCAGCCCTGGCCAAAAACCAGAAAACAAACAAACAAACAAAAGAGAAGCACAGCGTGTACTTAGTACCAATTAGAAAGTAGTAGTTTAACAACTATATGCTCACGTGAGAGATGAAAGCCTAATCTTACTGTGATAGTGTTTGTAGATGGGGCCTTTGGGAGTGCAGTTGACCCTGGACCAATGGGAGGCGTAGGGGCACTGACCCCCACACCCAATTAAAAATCACATATAACTTGTGACTCGCCCAAAACTTACCTACTAATAGTCCACTGTAGACTGTAAGCCTTACCAATAATAGTAGGTCAACATATATTTTATATGTAATATGAATTGTACATGAGCTAGAGAAAAGAAAATGCTGTTAAGAAAATCACATGGAAAATATATTTACCATCCACGTAGTGAAAGTGGATCGTGTTTAAGGTCATTATCCTCAATGTCTTTATGCTGGGAAGGCTGAAGAGGAGGATCAAGAGGGTTGGGCTTGCTTCTCAGGGCTAGCACAGGCAGAGGAAAATTCCTGTGTAATTGCACCCACAGAGTTCAAACCCATGTTGTTCAAGGGTCAGGTCAATTGTAACTAAGTTATGAGGATGAACGCCTGCTAATGGGATTAGTGTCCTGATGAGCTCTCTCTTTCTACCACTTGAGGATGGAAGAGAAGTTGGCAGTCTGCAACCCAGAAGAGAGCCCTCTGCACCCTGAGCTTGGACTCCAGCTCCAGACACATAAGATATGAACTCCAGTTGTTTATAGGTTACCCAGTGCCCGGTACTTTGTTATGGAAACCTTAACTAAGACTGATAATAATAAGGAAAACCTTCATAGACATTACAAGAGGAACCATTTTTAGTTCCTGTTCATAGACATTATAACAGGAACCATTTTGGGGAGGCCTGGCTTAGCCTGAGCTATTTCTGTTTCTTAGTGGCCCCACAGAATGATAATGATGAACGGAAATAGTTTCTCTGTAGCTTTTGAAGCAAACTAGAAGAGCTGGTTGGCATATATTTTGCGAAGCAGGCAAAGCATAGGTTATTGTCCTCAGATACCAACTTTTATGTTGGTCTCTAAACATGTAACATTGTCCTCATCCTCAAGAACCTGGTGACTTAAGGATCAGAGACCCTTAGGGTGAATACTAACTCTACTACTCAGCAGCTACAGTTATTCAACCTGCCCAAGCCTCAGTTTTGTCACCTGTAAAATGGATATAACACCTGCTTCACAGAGTGTAAATAGCATACTAAAAATGAAAGATCTTGCCCAGTGCCTGACCTGCTCAGTAGTAATGAAAACCAGTGACTTTCAAGGGGTGTTACTTTATTATTTCCCAAATCCACATCTGCTCTGAGGAAGAGATAACTATTACTATTGTGGGAACCATACCCGTCCTTGCTGAATATGAATTTTATGCTATTTCTGTTACATATGACTTCAATTTTATAAATATAGAATGATTTCATTGTTGTTGCTTATTTGTTTTCCCTAAAATGAAATTCAGGACCCAGGCTAGGAGCAGAGAACAGCAGAGCTGCTGTGGTTGAAATGGGGAAGAAGGCAAAGGCTGGCCAGGCCCGCTGAGTCCTCTCTGCAGAGCACAGCACTCCCACAACCCAGTTTGAAAAGCGCTGAATGGGCCATCATGCTTCTGGCAGGAACTATTGCAGAAGGATCTCGATTATTAATGAGGCCATATAATGGGTTGATAACCCATTAAGATATATCCTCTTAAAATGTTTATATTTGTCCTCTTAACTCAGAAGAAAATGTTTCTGAATATGCATATTCCATCAATTAGCTGGAGGCTATTTTTTTTTCCTAACATAGGGATGAATTGAAAAGGTGGGGAGGTTGAGGTGTTGAGTACTTCTCAATATATCTTTTCACCAGCTTGGGTGGGGGGGGGGGAACCTTATCTGCAGTCTACCCACCCGTCAGGCTCTATCCATACAAAGGTTAACACTTTGGCCCTTGAAAAGAGAGAAGAAAATTAATGGACTATAAGGTTCAGCTTGTGCCCCATTGAAGGAAAAATGGCTAAAGGGTCAGAAATATTGTTTTAGTCAATCCTGGTGACACCCAGTGCCTGAGGTGGGCAGGTCTTTAGGACGTCCTGGGTTCATTGACTGCAGGTTGGGGATAAATAATGAGAAGACCAGACAACTTGTATTTAAAGGGATTGCCCTGGGGCAGACATCCCTTTAGGGGCCCATTTGTTAAAAGGTGAGTAGAAAGGCAGTAAAACCAAGTAGCTGAGAGTAAGAATGCTGGATTCAGCTCTGATGAGATTAGCTCTGTGACCTTGAGCATAATTCCTTACCCTTTATTGGGCTCAGTTCTCTGGACTGTAAAATGAGAATAGTTGTAGTATTTATTCACAAGGTTGTTGTGAAGCCCTCAGCTCGGTGCCTAACAACTGTAAGGACTCAGTAAATGCGGCCATTAGTATTCATGTTGGCTTCCTTATGCGTTCAAGTTTCTCTCCTTTTGACAAGACAAAAATATATTAAGAGTACTCTGTGTCATTGAATTGATACTACAATTTCTTTAATGCTTGAATCATCTGAGGTATAGGATAATAGGAGAAATATTTAAATTGCATCATTTAGTAATGGCAATTACACACGTTAAAACTTCAGCTTATTGTTATGTAGAATCCTATGTTTCAACCAGAAATATGATTACCTATGTATATTGTACTAAGGTTGCTTGGCTATGGTGGTAAATAATAGTGGAAATGGGTAAATCCATGTGCAGGTGCCAAAAGAAAAAAACCAGAATTGAACCTAGACGAAGACCTCACCTTCTACCATTGAGTATGCATAGTCTGCAGTACCATCTTTGATTACCATGATTCTGTATAATAAACTTTGTTCAGGATTCCACTATGTTCCTAGGATTCTGCACAGGAATAAAGGAGTTAGCTACTTCTATCATTCAACCCACTTCTTGAGAACCTATTGGATTCAAGGCATTGTGAGGTGTTATTGTCTTACTATGAAATATTCTCATGATGTTTAATAATTTTAAGTAAATTTCTATTTACCTTGTCTCATTTTACTCAAGCTTTTTGAATGAGTTATATAGTCAAGGATCAGAGTTTCTATTTGGTGTTACATTTATTTTAGATTTAAAATCTGCCTAATGAAAGGTCCAAGATACCAGAATGAGTCAAAACTACTCACCAATTTACCCATTCACTGATCTTCTTAGACTATCCGTAACATTGCACAGTCAGTGTATGTACTTTCTTCACCTTCATTCATTCTGTTTCCTTGGTACTTAGATTTGCAAAGCAGTTTGATTCATAAAAAAAAAAAAAACCTGTACATAATGGTAAAAACTAAATACATGACAAAACTTCAAACTTTTAAGTATTTATTTTTCCAGTTCTTATTTCTAGCCATGTTATTATTGCTTAATTAGAAATGCTTTTGTTAAACCCCTGCATTTTCTCTCCATTACACTCAAACACACCAAGAGATATTTCTCTATACATCTTTACTTTTAACTACTCTGCGTTTTATATCAACTGTTTGCATTTTTATGATATAACAGATGCATGTTTATTCCTTGCCATAGTACATTAAGTAGAAACCCCAAAATTGAAAGTAAATTAAAAACCCACCACCCCCCCCCCCCACCAAGATCCAAACAAACCCGGCGGCCCAAAGGGCGGTTGTGAGGGCACCGGGGGGGGGGGGGGGGGGGGGGGGAGGTGAAGGACGGGGGGGCGGCGGGG
>CAUYQV010181723.1:0-17949 GCA_963574575.1 Galagoides demidoff
TTAATTATCATTCCATTGCTGTATCTATAACTACCTGAGTTATAACCCCCCTTAACCAGCCACCTTTCGCTTCTGTAATATGCTTACACAAAGCCTATAAAAGACAACTCACCCTCACACTTGGGCTGCTGACTGTCTCTCAAAGCAGCAGCCCCTACAACAGGTAAAATAAATTACCAATAATTAACCTAAGTAAAAGTCCGAGTCTATTTTTCCAAGTCCCCTAAGTTATTTCAGTACTACTTTCAGTTGAAGAAAGAATACTGCAAAATTTCCGTATCTATAAAATTAATACAAAATAAAGATGAATACTACTTTTGTTTTACATCTTGTAGGAATAAGGTGTTACTCTGAAAGTCTTGTACTGTAATGCATATTTCAGTATTGAAATGTAGTCCTGCTTAACAAAATAAATAACTTTTCTTCTCCCAAAGAATATAATGAGAAAACATTTTCAAAAGGACACGAAAATATAAGGGATTCCACCTACTATGATTGCTTGTCTCTGTCTCATATCCCTTACACTTTCTCTATCCCCCATACCTCTCTGATATATTTGTTCATAAATCAGGCATTTTCTACTGAATAAGCACCATCCTAGTCTCTTAAATACCTCTAGGAGGATAAATTTTCTAGGTGTAGGGAAGGAGTAACAACATACAGGAGAAGAACCTGCAACAACTGAAGCACAGAGTTCTAACGGGGAAATAAACAAGGTGGACCATAAAAGGTTTTAAAATTCACCATAACATTATTTAAAACCTTGCACAGAGGCTATGAACTACTAGGATCAATAAAGCAAATGGAGTCACCCAAGTAGCATTTTGCCACCAGCAACACGCTATTTGAGAAAAGGCACTGGTGGGGTCATTTCAAAGAAGGGCTACATGTAGCCCATACTAAAAACAGAGGTTGAAATCAGCATACTCTCCACATGCTTCCCAGTTACGGGTGTAAGGTGCTTTCCAGGTAAAAGAGATGTTATCTGCCTGCAGCATGACTGTTAAATATAATTGTACGTATCAATAAAAGCTAGACATTTCTTAGTTCTGTATTATATTAATACCAGCACTATGTTAAGGGCTTTATACATATTATGTGACTTTGAGCTCACCATTATGAGATGAGTACCTTTATCATCTTCATTTTACAGATGACATGTGAGAAGTTATATAATCTGTCCACAGCTAAAGGACTCTAATGCAGGTTAATCTAATCATAGAGCACTTACGTTGCCTTAATATTATAGGCTAATTGTATGTGAATCTGGTTGTAAAATTACTGTATAAAATTGGGCCAAACACTGCTAAGTCTAAGTAAGCAAAGCATTCTTGGGTTACATTGCTATCCATGTGATACAGAGACTTTAAGAAGTATTATTACAGTATTGTGAGTTTAGTTTCCAGGGACTGGAATTCACTGCATGTCTCCCTAGAATATTAAAAGGCTTGATTTCATTGTTTTGTTTCTATCTTTGTCCTTATACTTAATTAGTCTAAATAAAGCAGACAACAATACTTAAATTACTCCAGGAGAAATGAAGACCAGAGTAGAACTGCTGAAACAATCTGTTCTATAACTGAGTAGTGAAACCAACAAATGTTAAACATCCTAGTAAGAGAGATACAGCTTTAGAAACATTTTTAAAAGTTTTTATATACTTCTCTCACCCCCAGGACTTGTCTGAAGTACTTGAGATGTACGACATGGAAATTAGTAAAATATTTCTTGACTTAGGCCTCCCATCTACTATTCGACAGTCAGTTAAAGGAAAATAATGTCTCCATTTGACACATTTAATATTTATCAGAGTGAACTCATAGCTTGGATCTCTCTGTTACCAAATTCTGAATCTGTGGACAGTTTTTTGAATTTTAGGTGAGAAAGTATGTGAGTTGCCTAAAATAGTGTATATATGTACTTTCTTAAGAGAAGATCTATAGATTCCCCTTGGAACGTCAAAGAGACCCTATAAGGATTAAAAACATAGGTCTAGGCAATCTAAACTTCTACCCAAGTAAGACCTTGAGAGAAATGATTTTATATTTAGACTGCATTGCTTAGATCCTCTCTCACTATGGCTTTTCTTGAATTGCATTTTTAGGTTCTGCTTTGACTTGTATTGAGGGGTGCACCAAAAATAGCAATATGGATATAGTACAGAAAAATGATAAAAGGTAAGGACAATAAAGTCAGGTTTGCTGCTTGTTTGTTTTGTTGTTGTTGTTGTTGTTGCTACAGTTTGGCCAGGGCTGGGTTCAAACCCGCCATCCTCGGTATATGGGGCCGGTGCCCTACTCACTGAGCCACAGGTGCCACCCAGGTTTGCTTATTTTTAACTCCTCTCTCATGACTTACTGTGTGATCTTGAATAAGTCACTTAACCTCTCAATGCCTCACTTTCCTAATCTGAAAAAATACTTCACACAGTTATTTTAATGAATTGAATGAGGAAATACACATAAAGCACTGTCTTGTCTATAGTAAATGCCCAATTATTATATAATTTACTACTGAGTTTATTATTAAGGATATTCTCTGTATTAACCAGTGATGATCCCTGGGGAAAGTTTTTCCTTCCTACTCTACCGAAAGGAAAAAAATCTGTTTTTTCCTCTTAGGGATCTGGAGCTCTTTTAACTGAGCATATGTCCATCTTTGTTCTGATCACTACTAAGTCCAGAGCTGAATCTACAGGCTAACTTTACTACTAAGCAGCAAAACCTTCTCCTACTAAGTTTTTGTGAACCAAACTTTACCTCTTTACCCTATTTTCCCATGGCCTTCATGCTTATTTTTATAATCTTGTGTTACATTTATTATTTTGAGCTTCTTCAAATCTTTTGGAATGAAGTACAGTTCATGAAAACTAATAAGCAAACAAATTAACAAATCAATATAAAAATAAATAGTAATGCTTTTGAACTTATGATAATCTGTGTTTAAGTAAAAAAAGAAGATACTTTCTTAATTCACAGATATACTGGCTATATAGGAGAAAAACTTAATTCTTTGGACTTTCAAAAGCAAGTGCTGCCATAGACCAGTTTAGTCTTTCAAAGGAAAGCTGGGTCAAGAGTCATCAGCTTTCATTTCATTTGCTTTTATCATCAAGCAAAATAAATCACTAGTATAACCATGAGAATTTAACATGGTGACTAATGAAGTAACACGGGAGAGTAATGACATGCCATTCCTTTGAGGTAAGTACTTACATGTTCTGAAAGTTAAGTACATCTAGAATTCAATAAAAAGCATCACATAGTTATGAGTTTAATTATATTGATCCCTAGCAAAAACTGAAAGTTTTCATTTTACACTGTATTGGACCCACAGCAATGGCAGGTAATATCCAAATTGACTTGAAGGCCTCTTTTCTTTTCTGATCCAGATAAATGGAAATATGCCATGGCTGTCGTGTGTTAAGCAGATGGGACACCAAAGGGGTTTAGCTGTTGGCCAAAGACAAAGGAAAAAAACTTTCAAAATATAAGCCAAAGAAGCTTTCCATAGCTGCTTGGCAAAACAGCTTCCAAATAAACTATCTTAATTTGATTCATATGAGGAGAGCAGAAAATTAAAAACAAGGCAATGAAAAAAGTTAAGTGAATTCATGAAACAGATAAAATTATAAAGCAGTTTCACTACTACATATGTTAATATTGGGAATATATGAGTTTTTATGCATACTATAATCCCATATTTATAACAAGTTATATATTGTCTTGGGCATACAACAGATAAGATACTAATTTTTAGACACATGTTTTTTCAAGAAGAAAAGTATGACTTGTAAAGAATCAATAAGGTAGGTCAGGTGCAGTGGCTCACACCTGTAATCCCAGTACTCTGGGAGGCTGAGGCAGGAGGACCAATTGAGCTCAGGAGTTCTAGCAAGAACAAGACTCCCGCCTCTATAAAAAATAGAAAAATTAGCCAGGGATCACAGTGTGCACTTGTCTCAGCTACTTAGGAGGATGAGCAGAGAGGGTTGCTTGAGCTCAGGAGTTTGAGGTTGCAATAAGCAACAATGACACTACTGCCCCTTACCCATGGTCATGGAGTGAGATTCTTTCTCAAAAATAAAAATAAAAATAAAAAATTAAAAAATGAAGGATCAGCAAGGCAGAATAAAATCCAATTAATCTTTAAATATATTATCTGAAAACCTTAAGACAGCAAAATTAAAATGGAGTATTAAGGAAATACAAAATAGAAGAAACTGCAGACAAGGTGGAAATGATTTTCTAAGAAAAATAAACAATAAAATGAAGGCTTTCTCATTTATAAAAGCTGTTGTTTATCACAAAAATTCCATTGTGGGTGCCCAATCTACTGAAGCTTTAAGTAATAAAATACTGTGTTTGATTATTCACAATGTAACAGGTAACATTTAAATATACTGAAATTCAATTATAATCAAATCTTCATTTTAAATGTTCGATTTTTCCAAAATTGTTCACTGTCAGAATTGGATCTTTGTGTCCTTTTTCTTTTCATTACTCTTCCAGAAATGAATACATTAAAAATTTCCTTTATTCCTTCTCTTTCTCCTTCCCTCTTCCTCTTGTTCAGTCAAAAAGCATTTATGGACCTAGTATTTTATACCAAGCATTGCTATAAGTGCCAGAGATAAAGCACTAAACAAAACAAACATTCACATCCCTCTAAAGCTATTAGTCTGGTTACATGTCTTAATTAATTTGTTTATTCCTTTATTCCAATATCTCCCTTAATTGTGTACCTCCAGGTACCACAGAGTTTGAAAAAACACATACCCTAGTAATAAGAGAAACAATTAAACAGCAACATCAGGATTAAAATTATACAGAAAAATTAAAATCCCAAATAGTCTATTTAAAGGAGAACATATTACATGGAAAAGATGAGTTAGGTTCAGGTCCATGCCCACCTGTGAAAGCAATTCTTGACTTCTCCAGACTAAATATGCTTTTGTGGGGCTGAGTGTGTTACACTCCTCTTTAAAACTTGTCACACCACATTGTATCTTACAATGTCTATTTTTCCCTTCCACAGCATGCTGTGGACTCCTTGAGGATAGAATCGAATAGTTTATTGAATTAATGGCATATAATTATAGGAAGAACATTATCCAAAATGTTATTTATCATGTTTTAATCATTAAATAAGAAAAATAACACAAATTTGCTTAGATCTTTAATAAAATTAAGAACCATTAAATACACATTCAAAAATCAGTAAGTGTGTAATTAAAATCTGTAAGTGGGCTGCAATTGCAGCCGAGTGTTAACTACTGGAAGACTGCTTCCACATGTTGATTACACTGCTACTCTGCAACATTCTGACATGTATGGTATCCAGTAACAGTGGATTTGTTACACTTGGAGCTATAAAACAAAATGACAATATTCTGGTACAGAGCCTAAAAAAAGACAAATCAAAAATCCTAAAATGGGGCAGCGCCTGTGGCTCAAAGGAGTAGGGCACTGGCCCCATATGCCGGAGGTGGTGGGTTCAAACCTAGCCCCAGGCAAAAACTGCAAAAAAAAAAAAAAAAAAAAACCTAAAATGTTCACATGTGTGTAATTATTCAAAGCATTAACTTCATTCTTCTTCTCCACTCTGCCTATATCCATACACCTTAACTATTCTTCAATTATTCTGCGTCTCTCCACACCTCTTTCCTTCACTACCATTTCTTTCATGTTTTCCATACAGCCTTGTTTTCTTCTCTTTACTCAAGAAGGATGACAGGATTCATCAGAATCTAAATTTATTTTACTATAACTAAATTCTGTGAGACCAGCAATGACACCCCACCTGCCAAATACAATAGTTATGAGTATTCTTGACCATCTTTTCCTCTAAGGCTTTTCCTTCTCTGCCATTGAGTTTTCCTGTCTCTTCTGCTGAACTACATCTGATTTCTGTTTTTTAAAAACTTGTACAAATCCTATGTCTTCAAATGCCACCTGTATAATGACTCTTAGGCCTAAGTTTACTATCCATGGATCTACTGCCTGGGCTACATTTACAGCCATCAACCAGATGTGGTTTTCCTGGAGGCAGCTAGATCTCAACATGTCAAAAACAGGATTATTATATTTTCCCTCAGACTGGTTTCTTCTCCTACCTTCCATGTCTCACTTGAGATGTATCAGCATTAAAACAATTGCTCAAAGAAGTACCTTGAGCATCACTCCTTCCTCTTCATAAACACAGTGCACATGTAGCCTTTTGTGCACTGTAGTCTTTTGTGTATAGAACATGTGCACAGTGTACATGTAGCCTTTTGTGTATAGAACATCATTTTGCCTCATAGTTGTTTCTCTTTCCTCCTCCATTCCCAATTAAAATATCATTTCCTTGGCAAAGTCTTCCCTGACCTCTCTCTACTATTATTATCAGCAGCAGGAGCAACAGTTCCTACACCATTTTACCCTTCAAAGGATTTCTTATAAACCATAATTACCAATTCTCTCACACTATATTCAGAGCTATCTTCCTCACTAGCATTCCCTAGAATTTAGACCAAAGTGTGACAGGGAGTGTCACTAACTCATGACTGAATGAATATCTGATCAGATGATAAGTTCTCATGAATCCTATTACAAAGTACACTGAATACTCGTCCCTTCTTTCCTACTGTCTTGCCACCAGTTCTCTGGATCTCTGGATTAGAGAACATCCTTCCTGTTGTCTTAGTCTTGTGATTAAGCTGCATGCCCTGTCTTTAGCCTAGCTCTTCTTACCTTGTCATAAAAATGGCCTTTTGTTACAAAAATAAATTTGATGATGTCACTCTCCAGAGGAAGTCTCTAAGAGTTCAGAAGGCTACAGAAAGTTCCAAATATTCATGGGAGAGCACCCAAGAATCTTCCTAAAGTGATCATAATCTAAACTCAATTTTCTGACATCTAGCAAAGTTCCTTTGGCCTCTTTACTTTAGATACACTGGAGGGTTAGAAAGGTTTGTTTGATAGAGCTTTACAGGTTCTTGGTTCTATTTTACTCCACCACTCCCAACTGAGTTGTCAGATCTGCATCATGGTCTGAGGCTTTCCCTGCCCAATCCTGCTTCCTCCTCTCTCACTGTTTACAGGTATTAGATCTTAGTTTGAAGGCTTGACCAATCTTGCTTCCTGCACTTTGAATCTTTCCCAGGCAATCCCCTCCCCTTAATAAACCTCTTGCCACCTTCTGTCCATCCCAGCACCTGCATCCTGGAAGCCCACATTAAACAGCACAAAAGCCAAGAGGAAAGAACGTATCAAGGAGAAATGGTCCACTGTGTTGAAGGTGGCCAAGAAGTCAAGTTAGGAAAGGAGAGAGAACCAGTGAATCTGACAAAATGAAGGTCATTGAGACCCCTGAAGACTTTCATGCTTTCAGTTTCAGTATAAATGCGGTGTGAATAAAACAGAGAAATCTATAAACTCTGTGGAATGAGACAGTCTGTAAATTACTCACTTTGGAAGTTTTGTTGTGGAGAATAGAGAAAACAAGGGGACAGTACCTGAAGGAGGATATAGAGTAAAAGGGAGCTTTTTGCTATTCTTATTGTTTAACAAGAACCACAGCAGGGTATATTAGTAAGTTGACTGAAGTGAGCCAATAATAAGAATGGTGACTTGGAGAAAGCAGAGAACTGCAGGAGTGTTCCATTAAGAAGAGAAGACAAGACTATTTCTTGAGCTTTCAAAGAAATTACAGGAGAAAAGACTCCAGATTAGCTTATATAACTCTCAGCTTTAACAAGTGCTGTGAAAGTATAGTGCAAGAATTTCAAAAAGTGTAACAGAGAAATTTAATTTAGATTGAGGAAGGTATTGTTAAGGAAGTAGTTTGCCAGACGAGTGGAAATAAGAGGATTTTAGGAAAAGGGTGCTAAAGTCAAGACATGGAAAAAAGAACTTGATATATTTGAGGGACCAGAAACCAGTTCCTGTGATAAAATAAAGAGAACCAGGACTAGATTATGTACTACCATGTAGGAAGAAATAAACAGTTTGGATCTTACCCAAAGCCTAGAGTTTTAAAGTTGGTGTGGGGAGTTATATGACTTGATTTGAAAATATCACTATGAGTGCAGTGGGGGAGGAGAATGGAAGTGAAAGATCTGCTGAGAATTGATGGTGATCTGAACTTGGGCGGCTAATGCAGTCATTCATTTATTCAAATAATATTTAATAGTCATAGAAATAAATTGATTCAATATGGATTATTAGAGGTGGAATCCATACACTTGGTGAAACTGGGGTTAAAATAAAGGGAGTCATCAAGGACAATTCCTTCAACTGAGCAGAACTGGTTATAATGCTCGGCAGAGGTACCAGATGTCTCAGTTTCATTCATACCTACCAACTTCTCAAGGCCCTCACAGACCACATACACCCAGTTACCCCTTCTCTTGGTGGTACAAGTTTCCCAGTCCCATCTCAACAGTTATAAAACCAAACGAGTTAGACAACACCAGCTTACACAGCTTTTTTCTCCTACAATGTTCTACTATTTCATTTTATGCCTAAGGGAAGGGATTGCCTACTAATGTTGGAATCTGACCATGCATATTAATGCTGCTCTCTTGACCTTTACATATAATTTTATACATATTTCAGTGACAGGATGTAATTCCTCGGCCTAGCAATTTATTTATGGGTGGTTTCTGAAGCTGTTATCACTAGCTTCTCCTTTTGGCTTTCATGGGATTCAGAAATCCTTGCTTAACTTCAGCAGGTCCTTGGTCCTATTATCTAAGACAGTCATTACACTCCAGAAACTAGGTCTAAACACTCCTTAGTTTTTTGTTTTTCTGACCATAGAGACTTCAGACATCATTCTTTTTGCTCCTGTAATTCTGAATAGCCTTTACATAGAAGCACCACAGTCAAGTCCCATCAATCCCTGCAACAAAATATTAGTGAAGGTGTAGAAAAGCAGAATTTAAGTAAATTAAGTACACTTAAGCCACCAAGAGACAGGGAGAAAAAATGTTATCAGTTTTCAATGTTACAATCAAAACTATAAGGCACATACATTTTTTTTCTTTCAACAGCATGAATGTTGCACCACTATCCCAGGACACTCCAATGGATTTTAAGAGTAACTATTTTCCAACGTAAATCTGTTGAGATCAGTTAATTATTCAGTAGGAAATGGCTCAATGTACTTAACACAAATGGACACATGGACTCAAAGTAATTAATTCCCTAGAGGTTATCAAATTTATTCCTAACCTCTAGGCAACAGATTCTGACTGACTCTTACATATTTTGGCACCTTCCTAAAAGATAATTTTGGATCCAGAAACTTATTAGAAAGTATAATCCTAGTCTATTCCCAGCCAATTACTGAAAATTACATATATATCCCCATCTCCTACATTAAATAATAATGCACATTATGGAAAAAATATAACTTACACTGTACATGTTACTAAAGAAATGAGCATATGATAAAGTTCAGAGAGCACTACTTAGAAATTTTGGTTTTGAAGAGATTTTTAGTATGCAATTTTAAATGTTGATTTTGCTTAGGATTGTATTCAAAATCTAGCAGACAAATCCAGAAATTTTATTAAGCACTATCTATTTACTTGCCAAACACTGTGTGGAACATTAAGAATAAATAGATGAGTAATACAAGATGCCATCCTAAAAAAAATGAGCACAAACTTGGCGAATTCCGGAATTCACTATCTTGTCAGGGCAGAGAGATGTTCCCAAAATCTTTATGAGAATTCTATATATGCTACAATAGCTGTGAATCTAGCACAAGGAAATGATTTTGCTTGGAAAAGGCTTCAGAGAAAAGAGGACATTTGAGAAATATCTTGAAAGAAGACTGGGAGTTCAGTGATTATAAAAAGGGCTAAAGAACATTCTAAGTAGAGGGAAAAACTTGCACTTAGAAACAAAAGGCATGTATATGTTCCTAAAATCAAAGGACATTCTTTAGACCTCATTTTACTTGACCTCAGTAGCAGCCTTTGATCATGACAACCATTCTCATACCCTTGACACGTTCTCTTAGTTCTGTTGAACTACACTTAGTTTTTCGGTTTCTCTGGTTGATCTTATTTGGTTCTCTTTGGGACTCCTTTCTTAAATATTGTCAATTTCTCAGGATTCAGTACTGGGTCCTTGTGTTAAAAGAAAAGAGCCCCCTGCCAGTTTGATCTCATCCCTTCCCATGATTTCAATTATCATATATTCATGACTCTCAAAACTGTATCTCCAGAACAGATAGAAAGTTTCAGAGGCAAAAAACTAGCTATCTCTGGACACTTCTTAAAAGTTTCACATGTATTTCTAGCTTAACACTTCAAACACTAAATTGTCTTCCACCTCCTCTTTTCACTCCACAATAATATGTCCTATAACATCTTGCATGATCTCATTCCTAATTGTACTCTGGACTCATCTCTTGACAATAGTCCCTGCTTATTCTATATTTCTAGCCATATTCAACCATTGATCATACCTTTAGGTCTTTCTACATATATACCCTATGCATAAAAAAGCTATTTCTGTTCCCTTTTTCTGGTTAATTCCCACTCATTCTTTAGTATCACTTCCTCAGGGGAGCCACTGATCCCTCAATTGCTTCCCCTTATGTGTTCCTATCATAGGAATTCCTGTCTTACTGTTATGTATGCATGTGTGTGTGTATGTGCATATGTGTACATGTAGTTATATATGTATAGATTGATTAAGACACGGTCTTAGTCTGTTGCCCCAGCTAGAGTGCAGTGGCTTACTTAATGCAACCTCAAACTCCTGGGCTCAAGCTATCCTCCTTCCTCAGCCTCCCAAGTAGCTGGGACTACAAGGACATACTACGATTTCTGGCTAACTTTTTTCCATTTTAGTAGAGACAGGGTCTTGCTCTTGCTCAGACTGGTCTCCAACTCCTGACTTCAAGCAATCCTTCCACCTCAGTCTCCCAGAGTGCTAGGAATACAGGCGTGAGCCAATGTGCTTGGTCCCACTGCATTTTAACTTACTGTTCACTAGTCAATATCTTCCTGGACTGTAAGCTCACAAAAGCCCTTGGCACAATGTCTGTGCATACTATAAGTGATCAAAAACTGTATGAGTTATGACTAAACAAATGAGAAAATCCTTAACACACTTCATCAAAACACTGAGCACACAAAAGGTTGAAAAATGGGCATGGGATAACAGGGGACTTCTTGTGGTTCACCTTCTAATAAGTCAACAGAAAAGATAAAATATGAAATAGTATTGTAGAACAAGAGAACACCAAAACAACAATGAAAAGGATTATTTGCAAAAGAGCAACTCAATGAACACTTGGGGTTGCCAACAATAATAGAACTAAATTATTTTTGTCTTTGATTCACTCATTTTGCAAAACTAACACTTGGGACAATTTTCTGAGAAGGCGGCAAGTAACCAAAAAATGACCTGATGTCTAAAGTTCCCCTCTCCCACCAAAGAAACATGTTCTAAGAGGAATCATTATCTAGAAGTTAGACAATGCTGCACAACAAACTAATCCAAACCTAGTAGCTTAAAACAAGATGAATGGGAAATTTCATTCTGGCTGTGCTTTCTCTTGAGTCTGCATTACTCTGACAGGTTGGCTAACACTGGCTTATCCAGAATGGCCTCCCTCACATATCACATATTGCAGTTGGGTGGCTCTTGGATAGGGGATACATCCAGCAGGTAGCTCAAGCTAATTCTCACAAAGGCTAGACAGGGTTCCAGGAGCAGAAATGGTCTACTGGCCAAAGCAAAGTATAAGACCAGTCCAGATCCATGAAGTAAGGAAAGAGACTTTACGGAGTCATATTGCCATGGGTATAGACAAGGAGGGAGCCAGGCACAGTGGCTCACACCGGTAATCCTACCATTCTGAGAGGCTGAGGCAGGTGGACTGCATGAGCTCAAGATCTGAGACCAGCTTGAGCAGGAGCAAGACCCTGTCTCCACTAAAAATAGAAAAAAGAGCTGGGCCCTAGGGCAGGTGGCTATAGTCCAGCTACTTGGGAGGCTGAGAGGCAAGTGGATCTTTTAAGCCCAAGAGTTTGAGGTTGCTGCAAGTTATGATGCCACAGCACTCCACCCAGGGCAACAGAGTGAAAATCTGTCTCAAAAAAGGAAAAAAAAAAAAAAAAAAAGGCCAACGTGGACAGATTGCTTGAGGTCAGGAGTTCGAGACCAGCTGGCGCAACAGCAAGACCAAGACCCTCATCTCAACAAAAAAAAAAAAAAAAAAAAAAAAAAAAAATAGAAAACTGAGGCAAAAGGATCTCTTGAACCCAAGAGTTTGAGGTTGCTGAGAGCTATGACATCATAGCACTCTACCCAGGGTGACAGAATGAGACTCTATCTCAAGAAGAAAAAAAAAAATGACAAGACACAGGGAGAGAATAATCAAGGCCATTTTTTGCAATCAATCTCCCACATACTGCTTAGTTCAATACCTTTCTGCCCCTATACATGCATCTGTCTTAAACAGTACAGTTCAATATATGATATTCATAATGACTCTTACATAGCAAGCAGTTAAATGATATATTATAAGCAGAAAAATATGTTGTAAACACTTTCCATAACCAGAACAAAAGCTAAAAGATTTGCACTAGATAACTCATTTTATTGTGGTGTTGTTCCCCACTGATTTCAGAGAACAGTGATTATAATATAGTGCCTTCCGTTTGTTCTCTCGGAATGCTATCAATAAGGCTTTGAGAAAGTTAATAGGGCAGTTTGCTGGGGAATGAATTCATTTATAATAAACAAAGGCTAAACCAAAGTTAGATCTTTTAATATTTTAGTATCTTTTAAATACTAAAATATTAGAAAAATATATAGAAAAACTTATATTTATATACTTTAAGAAAGAGACTAAGCCATGGACCTTCCTAACACCTGCCAATTCCCAAACATATCTGCCAAACTCTTCCCACATACCTGCCACACAGAGATAAAATTCTCTGAAAACATTCAAAGAATCACTCACTGCACCCTTGTACCACAAGAAGGTGCCAGGTGAGTGGGTGAGTAGGGCTAAATGAGGAGCTCCTGTTGCAAAAATGTATAAACCTAGCAACCCATTGGAAAGAAAATTAGATGAAAAAAGAAAAATACTTTTATATGTGCAAACTAGTATTAGTGAAGTATTTCTCAACCACCACAAAAAACTGTGCTGGGCTTACATAGGTAAATAGAAACCAGACCAAATTACAGATAAGCTTAAAAGCATGCAGATCTTCAAATCCAAGTGATATTACTGGGTGCACTTGATCCTTAGACTATGTGGCCTAGTTTTGCTTGATGACCCTCTAATTTCTGAAAAGTGCTACAGGATCCTCCTGACAACAACCTCTCCTAACTCCAATATGGGAACTCACAGCATTTCCGATGTGGATTTTAGAGACAAAGATAGAACACTAAGGATCTGCCAAGGCTGAAAAGGATATCACTTTCAAAGGTTAAAAAAAATCTCCCCCCTCCTTCTTTTTTCTGATGACTACCCAATTACACAAGCCAGGCATGATAACTGGGAGCAGTGAAAGTCTTCTGTAGGCATGGAGAAAACGCCTGTTCAAACTCAGCAAAAAAGCACGTGAGACACAGGAATAAAATGTTATCTTTTGGGGGCTATACATGGAATAGTTAATCTGGCATGAAAAAAAATTTTAACATAAAACAAAAACCTCAGAACTTCATTATATTGTTAGCACTTCTCATTGGGAGCTATTTTGTGGTTTTTAAATAGTTCAGCTCTTCATTTTTTAAATTTTACATAAGAGCATCAAGTTATACAAGAGATTTATTCTTAAAATTCTGTAGGCAGAACAAAATTTTATAAAGTGAAACCCATTCTTCCTCTGAGAGCTATTATAAAATCCAACATGTGTATCTATATATAAGTATGCTCCATGGATTTAGGTTATATTTTTGCGTACCACAATAAAAGTTGTAGCATGATGACCACATGTGTGATGATAAGTCATTTTCCACCTGCCCAGCTAATTTAGGCTCCAAGTATCGCTTGTCAATATCCAGCAATGGCAATGCTTTAGCCTTCTGTGTATTTACAATTCAATAATCATGTTATGATTTTTAAATATCCAGAGGAGAAACTTGAGGCAGGGAACTCAGAAATGGAACATCTGTCCAACCTATGTGTTCCTCTAGTATCTTGGATGTTGAAGGTATGTGCTATTGTTTATTACTACAGAGACATTACTACTAAAATGGCTTTTATGGAAAAAACCACAATAATAATTACTGTCCTATTTAACATCTGGAGAGCCAAGGTTCTACCTACTATCACTTCCCAAGAAGAGTGAGAAGCCTTATTTTGAAGTTCTCTATGCAAGTCTTTCTCCCAGAAATCCTACATAATCAGCTTTACAACATCCTCTTCGCCTTATACACACGTTGGAGTCTTATACAATAATAGTCTTAGAATGATTCTGACAGTTCTTAATGAACTTAATTTCAAATGAATAAGAAAGCAGATCTCCACACTAACAATCTTCAATACAAGTGCCAACTTTACCTCTCACTCTCAACCCTTGGAGTAAACCAGGCAAAACGAGACTCGCCTTGTATTTTAGGTACATATTTCTGATTATTAATCCACTAGTCATTCTCACAATCAGGTGCCCAAAGTGGCACACCTAGCAAAGATCCTAAGTTTGCTCTAGCAAATAAATAAGCATGGTTTGTAAAGAATGCCAATTGCCTGCAGAGGTGTTACTATGACTAAAAAAAATTACAAAGTTTGTTTTAAAGTATTCTAATCATTACTTCTGTTATAACTATGGTCTAAATGCCTATTTATACCATCAAGGAAAACATGTTCTAAGCAAAGAAAAATATAATTGCGTTTATTGTATTTATCCCAATTGAGGGGTTAAAGGAAAGAACCATTTATCTCAAATTATCAAAACCAAAATAAACTAAAAAAAGGTATAATCAACAAAATCCTACTAAATAACACTAAGTAATTAATGATTTTCTACTATGGCTAATTAGAGCATATAATCATTTATAAAGGGAGGAAAATAAAACTTTAATAATATTACTACAAATATTTAATGCATATAGCATTTAATTACATAGTTTTATTAACATAAAGTATCAGTGGTACTAAGCTTTTTTATTTGACCTTCAATGCATCATTTCAAAATTCAAAAAGTAAATCAGTGGTTGTATGAATAGAGGTAAAGGGAAAATGGACACAAGGTTTCACTCTGAGGCAATGAAAATATTCTAAAAATTAAGTAAGAATGTTGCACAATGACACGAGTATACTAAAAGACACTGAACTATATACTTTAAAGGGTAAATTTTGCAATATGTGAATTATCTCAATAAAGCTGTTGTAAAAGCAGGTAATGCCAACATCTTTATTAATAACATGAATTCCTAAAAAGAAAATAATTACTGCTCTCTTTATCACTTTCTAGAAAATTATCCCTTGATATAAATGATCTAAGTATCTACAGACTTTTCGAAACATAGAATTGACACTTAAATAAATGAAGATTTTGTCATCTTGATGAACCCATTTTTTTTTTTTAATGTTTAAATACCAGTGGGATACATAATTTAAAGACACCTGTTTTCCTGGGAATTAACAGTTGTAAAAACAGACAACATAAGTAATTTCACACATCAAGTTGATGTGTAATAAAATAAATCTACTCAAGGTTCTTCTTTCATCAAGATAACAGACTCTAACAATAAATGACTACAGCTCATCTTGTTATAAGATCAAAAGGGAATGACTTTTGCAGCAAAGTATGTCTACCAGCTAAACTATTTCACCAGCTCAGTTACTAATGACACAAAAGCAGGTTGTATCTGAAGTGACAGAAAAAGAAGAAAAATATCAAAAAGGAATTCTTGAAAGACATAGTTTATCAAGGTTGTAAACTGCTTTGTAAGCTTTATTTAGACTTTAGAGTTTTATCTCTGAATTGTACTGACAAACACTACAATAAATTTTTCCATAACTGTAATTTTTCTGCAGATATTTCAAATCCACCAAAACTTAGCAATGTTAGTTCTTTCTTACTGCTACCCTATAACATAACATCAGAGTTGATTTGCTACTATTGAGACATCAAGAAAGAGCAAGATCATCATGTTTTGTCATATAAAATGTCATATAAAGTGGTTCAGTTTTATGGTGATGCTGTTTCTAAAAGGCTATAAAATTCTTTATTTTTGTATTTAAATCTTAACTCCATGAGTTTCTGCAATGTTTATGCATAAAAATATGTGCTGCTTTTGAAATAAAACTAGAATATCAATTAACATCAATAGGAAAGTTTTCTAAAACCATAATTCAGAAATATTCACATGAAAAATAATAAAGAGCTATCAGTGAAACTATAACTAGCAGTATAAGCAGATAAATTCATTCTTTTTTATATCATAAATCTTATCAGATCCCACACAATTCTCATACCAATTCATAATTTCATCTTAAGAATCTTAAGAAAGACTCGGCGCCTGTGGCTCAATCACCTAAGGCGCCAGCCACGTACGAAAACCTAAGTTGGCGGATTCAAATCCCCAGCCCGGGCCCGCCAAACAACAACGATGGCTGCAACCAAAAAATGGCCGGGTGTTGTGGCGGGCACCTGTGATCCCAACTACTTGGGAGGCAGAGGCAGGAGACTTGCTTGAGGCCAGGAGTTGGAGTTGCTATGAGCTGTGATGCCATGGCACTCTACCCAGGGGGATAGCTTGAGGCTCCGTCTCAAAAAAAACAATCTTAAGAAAGTAAGCAGAAATTTTTTTCTAACTCACTCTAAAGAGCTAAACTTCTACCAAAAAGATCTAATTTGCTAACATTTGATGGAAGAAATAAGCTTCAAAGCTATTAATTTAACTCACAGGTTTCAAACTGAATCTTATGATTTTTCTAGAGTACATTTCAAAGAAAAAAGAAAAATTTCCACTTAACTACCCAAAATGTTCACATACATTTGGTATCTATAACCTAGTCATATGTAGACCCCAGAACCATGAGCACAATGGGCACCTGGAACACTTGCCCTGCCCCTTCAAATGCCTGTTTTGTCCTTGCCACTGTTTCCTTTAGTCTCAACTTCCTGAACCCACAAGTTCTTTCTTCCTTTTCAACACTAACACATAAAATAATTTTTACAGATGTAAATAGCAAAAGCACTTATAACTTCAGTTGTTATCTTTATGTTAAATCAACAGGGATAATCTTTCTAGTTTATTACTAAAAAAGCAGTATGTCATAATAGAAGTATAATAAAAGGGATTCTACCCACCAAAGAATTAAGCTTTGACAATACAGTGAGACATATTTTATAAAAATAACCCTCATAATGATATGGCCTGGTGCCAAGACCCTCCTACAGCAGATCCTGTCCTTGCTGGGGATAAAATAATCTTAACACCATGCCAACAAAATAGCTGCCAAAATGAAGTCTTCCTTATTCTGAGAATTATCACTTCATTTCCCCACCAAGATGGCTAACCCTATCTGTTGTTGCCATGTGTTTTGATCATAGAACTTATACAAATATTTTATATAATTTTAATTAAATAGTTGTTTTAGCATAGTATGCTGGGTCCTTGATTTTAAATTCTCCCTGTAACTATCACTAGTTTTGCTTACATTGACTAGTTAAAATGTCAAAATTGTATTCTCCTATCAAAAAGAACAAAAACCTATAAAACTATCTTCTAGGCTCGGCGCCTGTGGCTCAATCGGCTAAGGCTCCAGCCACGTACACCTAAGGTGGCGGGTTCGAATCCCCAGCCCAGGCCCGCCAAACAACAATGATGGCTGCAACAACAACAACAAAAAATAGCCAGGCGTTGTGGTGGGTGCCTGTGGTCCCAGCTACTTGGGAGGCGGAGGCAGGAGACTCGCTTGAGCCCAGGAGTTGGAGGTTGCTATGAGCTGTGATGCCATGGCACTCTACCCAGGGGG
>CAUYQV010181724.1:0-16422 GCA_963574575.1 Galagoides demidoff
AGGTAACTCACCCTCACACCTGGGCTGCTGACTGTCTCTCGGAGCAGCAGCCCCTGCAGCAGGTAAAATAAATTACCAATTAATTAACCTAAGTGGGGGTCCGAGTCTATTTTTCCAGGTCCCCTAAGTTATTTCACTCTCTCTGAAGACAAATCCCTGGAAGCATGGGCTGCCTCTTACATGGCAAAACCTCAGCTATCTGGAAACAGATCTTGAATAACTCAGTCTCCGATGGCTTAACAGGAGCATTGGAACTTCAGCATTATCTTCATCTAACAAAGTCTGATGCAAACTCAGTCCCCTCCTTTAGGCAACAAACAGCTGTGAGGTGGCAGTTCCCGCCAGGTGCCACGCTGAACAGAGGACGCAACAATAAGGGGACCCACGTGGTCCCTTGGTGGGGACGTGAGGGAGTAAGCAGCCCATTCGAACGTGGTGGAGGGGTCCCAGAGAGCACCTCGGGGGGTGAAGGAGGGACTCCTACCCAGGCTGCATGTGAGACAGGTGGGATGTTGGGAAGACCACCTGGAGGGGTGACAGCTGAGCTTCCAGAGCAAGTCAGAGGTCGTGCTGCAGAAAACGTAGGCTGTTCCATCACTCGCTTTTAGTTTTTTTTTTTTTTTTACAATTTTCCTGCTATTTAATACTTTCTGGTCTTTTCCCTAATATCCATGCATAGAGAATTGTGTGGGGAGGATTTCTCAAAGGGTGTGGCAAAGTCACTAGGGATGACTGTCAAATGACAGCCCGGGTCCTGGCCTGGACCTCAGACTCGGGATCTGCACGTCAGGGCCCAGAGTCTGACTTCATGGCGGGGCCTGCTGGATTCCCTGGAGCTTTCAGTGTCAGAGAAACAGCAGCTGGGGGCTCCTCCTTAGGGCCTGGGGTAACACACTGGTGGGGAATCGCAGGGTACCTGGTCTGGGAGTCTGGGATGCCCATAAACGACCTGGCCGTCCCCTGCGTGACGCCCTGTGTGTGTCCTCCCCAGTGCCCCTCTGAGGGTAGCACCACATCTGGCAGCCACACGTGGGCAGCCCCCACTGCCTGTGAAGGAGCCTGCCTCCCATCTGAGCAGCTGTGGACACCACGTGCAGACCACAGTCGGCTCCCTCACATCCTCCGCCCCTCACAGGCCTGGTGGTCGCCCCTCACACCAGGCAGGTGCAGCAGCTCACCAAGGTGCCCACCCACAGGCAAGAGGCTGCGTGTCAACCTCACACACACCGGTTTCCCCCAGGCCCTTCTGTAGCTCAGCAGCACCCCAGCCTGAGAACCACTCAGGGCACAGGCCTCCAGCCAGTCCCACTGGAGTTCACCACTGTGCCGAGAGCTGCATCCGTCCACCTCGCCTTCCACCAGTGCACGTGCCCATGGTCACATGGGACACCGCCTGCCTCGGGAGGGACTGGGCTTCAGCACACACTACATGTACACACAGCACACATGTGCACACACGGTGGACACACGACACACTCGGAGGATTACTGCTCTCACCTTTGACCCAGAGGCTCCTTGAGTGCCTGTGGAGTCCCGGGACCCTTCTGGGCACCTACCCTGCTCCTGTTCCCGTCGTTTCCTCTCCGGAGAGCGCTGCCAGTTGAGAGCCAAATTGTCCGGCACTCAACACCTCACACCTGACCTCACTGCACCTGCCCTCAAGCAAGGCCTTAACTACTCCCAGCTGTCTCCCCTACAGGAAGGACGCACTCACACCCACTTCATGGATCTGCAGTAGAAACCAGTGCGATGTGGCAGGACACCCTGTGCTCTGACGTGGACGTCCATGCTTCCCACGTGATCGTGTCCAACCCCACCTAGCAGGGCAGGTCTCAGGGTGGGCACCGTGGGGGCCCTGGGAGGAGGCCAGGCTCCCCATGCAGAGTGCCCCTGGGAACCTGCTTCACCAGGGAGGGGTGGGAGTCAGGCAGGGAGAGGGAGGGATGCCACCAGGAGGGGCTTGGGGACAGCCTGTGGCGTCTAGGACAGCACTCCAGGTGGCCTGTAAAAGCCTCAAGAGCTCCCAGTGGAGGCCCAGCCCTCAAACAGGGCCACTCTCTGTGGGTCTGGCTTCAAGGCAGTGGTGTCAGCAGGGGCACCCTGGGCAGTGTATGAGCACTGTCACCCCAAAAGAACACTTGCAATAGGGGCTCAAGGACCTAAACTGGGGCAGAGGAGTCTTCTAATACACCCTGTCCCTGAATCAAACCACCAGCATTGGTCATGGCGTTGATGTCATCTTAGTGTGGTGGAATCGGTCCTGGTGGTACCAGTCTTGGCATTGGAGTTGGGGTCATTTAAAGCCCAGACAGGGAACTCAACTTGCCCAGAGCCATCGCTAGTAAGTGGCAGAACCCAGGTGTGCCCAGTTTTTAGCAGATAGCAGTGGGGGAATCATTTGCACAAGGGCCCCGGAGTATAGGGTTCTAGGCAAAGACCTGGGGAGGAGACTGGGAGCAAGAGGGCATGGGGTGGGGTGGTGAGTCCCAAGCAAGCCCCCCAATCTTGTTCAGCAGGTCACCGTGTGCACACAAGGGCTGGCCAGGACGTGGCCCCCTCGCGCCATAGCTACCCACCCCCACCCAACAGGGCCAAGGTCCGCACGAGGCATCTTTCTCTCCCTGTTTCATTTACTGCTGGATTCCAGAGCCTACACCAGGGTCTGGCTAGTGGGTACTCAAAAGGCTCAAAAGGCATTGGAATGTCAACCATCAGTCAACTAGTCAGCTGGAGGGTGGTCTGCACAGGCTGGGAACTGGACAACAGAACAGCTGGCTCTGCCCAGTAAATGTCACAGAAGTGATCCCAGCTGGTTCCCCTGCAGCCATTCCGGGCATCCCTGCATGCTCTCTCCCCCACCCTCCCTCGCTCTCTCTCCACCCCCTGCAAACCCCGCCTACTCACTTTTTGAATTATGGGCAGTGTGTGGATATTGTGGGTGAAAATTCTTCAGCAAATGCAGATTCCTTCCCGTCCCAGCGTCACCATCTCCAAACAACTTACTAGGGGAAAAATAATATTTAAATTGTGTCTGCATATGAAACCTTTCAAAAACTGAAAGGAGAGAGGTAGGCTTTTCCCTCTCCATATTTTGAAATTGGCTCAGAGGGACGTTTGGGGCGCCCTGCCTCCATCTGCTACCCAGCCCCCGCTCGGCTGAACACCCTCGGTCAGGGTCCTGTGAAGCTGGAGAATCGTGGCGGGCACAGAAGCGCGGCCCAGCCCACACTGCAGAGCAGCCTCCAGATCAGAGTTTTCCTGCCAAATGGGCTTCTGGCCTCATCCACTGGAACAACTTTCTTGCTCACTGCTCAGAAGAGGTGTTTTGACAGAGAAAGGAATCCATCCCAAGAGGAGCAAGGTGGAGACAGTGACACTCACCGGGCCGCCTCTGCTCAGGGCCCCTCTCGCCACACTACCCTCTTCAACCAGCTCCACGGGTAGGCTGCCCCCAACCCGGGCTGCCCGAGAGCTGTTTGCTTGCTGTGTTCACTTCACAAATGTTGTGTGTTTAGCCCTTACGTTCTGCCAGGCATTGCTGTAAGTGCTTCATGTATACACGGTCCATAAACTCTGCAAGGCTGCTATCAGGGATCCCCCCATTTGACAAATGGGAAGGCTGAGGCATGAGGTTAGGAATTTGCCCAAGGCCACAGAGCGGGGAAACAAGAAAGCCAGGATTCCTGGGCAGCCCGCCTGGTTAGAGACCCTGAGCTCTGACAGCACGGCAGGCTTTCCTCCTGGGCGGAGCTGCCCAGGTGACACCCTCCAGAGCCCTGGCAGCTGTGGAGCTGATCTGATTGATGCTCCTGCTGATGGGAAGGAGCTGGGAGTCTGTAGAAGTTCCCACACCCAGGGCCTTCAGAACTTACTGTCCACTGTCCTTTAGCCTGGAGGGCAGTGGCTGGAGGGCTCTCAGAGAGAGATTTTTCAGGCAGTAAAGCGGCCATGTGCCAGACCCCACCACACTGAGTACTCCTGTGATCCAGGAAAATCTCAGACAATTCTCTGCCTCCGTCTGAGGACTGCCAGGCTGGGCTCGGGCAGGAGCTTCCCCTGGGAGGAAGGAGGTTTCTCTGAGCACACCCAAGAGCCTGAAGGTCGGCAGTGGCCTGGCACAGAACACACAAGAAGACACAGTGTCCCTCGTCCTTGCTTCACCACTGTGGGTCACCGCTAGTGTTTGCTTTGTGGTTAATTCCAGTATTTACTGGCCTTAAAACAGTCCATGCTTGAGGTAGAAAGCAAACCAGGGAAGACGGTCACGACATCCTTGTTTGAAGAAAAGAGGAGACAGGGGTACAGATGAGTTTCTGGAAAGAAAGTGGGGTGGGGAAAGGAGAGCTCTGTGTTTTGAAAATAGGCATGGCTTTGTGTGTCACCTGCCACAGAGTGACCTCTGCAGGTCACCTTACCTGGGAAAGAAAGGATGTGGCCTGGGTCAGTTGTCGGCCACTCTGTCCCCCCAGAGGACGTTTTCCTCAAGGAAACCCTCCTCGGAAGCCTGTCTGGACCCCTCTGTGGGAGGGAGGCTCCCCTCGCTGGCCCAGAGCTTTCAGGACAGGCGCACACTGGGGAGCTGACTGTGCCCTTGATTTCCCTCACTGTCCACATCCAGATCCCCCCAGTGCCCAGCAGCCCAGGAATACACACACCCAGGATCTGGGGTCGGAGGGGCAGCAGTGTGTCACACACCCCAGCACAGTGTCATGGCCTGAGCCCTGGTCAAGGGCAGTACGGGGTCCTCACACCATTCCACTTTCCCCAGGACAGAACTGCGCTACCAGGACTGGCCGCGACACTCTTCTTGTATTTGTTTCCTGGAGCTGCTGTAACAAAGTACCACAGCGGTGTGGCTTGAGCATCAGAAATGTGTCATTGCCCAGCTCTGAAGACCACAAGTCCCAGATGAGGGCTGGTTCTTCCTGAGACATGAAAGGGGTCTCTGTCCCAGGCCTCTGCTGGCTTCTAGAGGGAGCTGGTGACCTCTGGCCTCCGAGGCTTGCAGAAGCATCACCCCCTCTCCACTTCCATCCTCACAGGAATTCTCCCTGTCTGCATGTCCCATCCAGGTTCCCCTTTGTAAGGACACCAGGCATATGTGGTTAGGGGCCACCCACCCCCTACTCCATCCAGCATGACCTCATCTTAATTAGAAGTTTGGAAAATCAGGTTTGGGAACTCATCCCAGAAAACGTGCTCTGAAGGGCGGACTAGGCGCTGGCCTCCGTGCACAGCTCCCCAAGGGGGGCCTTCAAAGGCGACTGTGGCAGTAGTCACCAACAAGGACTATAGCCCAACTCTTACTTCCAAGTAAGGTCACATTCTGCGACACTCAGGATTGGCCTTCAGGGCATGGATTTGGGGGACACACTTCAGTCACAACAATGCTTAGTCAATGTGTGTGTGTGTGTGGGGGGGACTACTGAAGCATTTGATCCCAGTGTTCTTACATCCTCATTGGAGGAAGGAAGCGTCAGGGCTTCTTTTTCTCTTGTTTAAAAGCAAGAAGCTTAATGTGTGACTGAAGAAGGCTCCGCTGTCCCTCCTGGCTGGGAGCGGAGCGCCCAGACATTCGCTCCAGCTTAACTGAGTACAGACCTCTCTCTGGCCTATTTGCACCACTCCCTTCCTAGAAGAAGTAAAGTTACGACGTGTCCAGGGCCCGGGGTGCTGGGATCAGGGAACTTGGCCCACTGTCTCTCTCTTTAAAAGCCCAATGTGGAAAACCCACAGCAGGCGGTATTCCCTGATAGAAAAAGGGAGTGGGCGTCTGAGCCCCGGCTGTGGAATAGACTCTGCCTTCTGAAGAGCCCTGCAAGTCCAGCAGCCCCGTGGGGTACACAAGCCTTTACTGCATTTAGTTGACACTTTGGGGAAAGGACCCTGACAGACCATCACCCGGAGTCTGGCCACCTGCCCCTGTGGGCTTGGGCAGCTTCACTGGGTCCTTTGAGGCTGGAGGTGCTGCTTCAGCAGAGAGCAGGACCTGCCTTGCTGGACACCCCCATCCACCCTCCACCACCATCCCTAAGCCCCAGTGCAGACTCCAGCTGGCAGCATCAGGCTCTGGGGCAGGCCGCAGCTGTATCAGCCTGGCCTGGACCGTGGCAGCCGGGCAGAAGTCGGGAATGACGTGGCTCTTCCTAAAGACTCTCCAGGCTCTGAAGGAGGGAACCTTTCTAGCAACCTTTTGACCTGGCTCATTTTTGACAAGTGCATGACTGAGAAATTAGCCACACCTTCTACAAATATCATCATCTGGCCGGTTATAAAAAGCACATCCAGGTGACACAGAAAGTATCCTAGCACGTGTATGAACGAGGAAAGCCCAGACATGCACTAGCTGCCTGCGGCCATGAGCCCCATTCTGTACCCCGAAAGTATTCACTAAGTAATAATAATAATACTGGAATTACACGGCCACCAGCATCTGACAAACTTGACCTTCAGGGCCAAGATGTCCCAGCATAACTGCGCTAGAGTGAACCGGTTGTCAGAGTGCTTCTGCTTGTTGGGTCTGAATCAGGTCTCCCATTCCCACACCTCCCCGCACTGAAGGCCCAGACCCTGCGGTCCCCCCGCACTGAAGGCCCAGACCCTGCGGTCCCCCCGCACTGAAGGCCCAGACCCGGCGGTCCCCCCCGCACTGAAGGCCCAGACCCTGCAGTCCCCCAGCGTGGACCACAAGGCACTCTGCAGACACTTCCAGTTAGGCTTTCTGTTCAGATCATTGATGTCCCACATTCTCCTCCTTCCCTTTAAGCCTTGGTGGTGACTGTGGCATCTGACCAGTGTCTGTTCTCCCTTCTGTCCACCACGGAACTGGAGAGGATCTGTGTCCAGGTTTTGATAATGTTGACATTCACGTTGACCATCTTGAAATGATTCACAGAATAAAGTGTGAGTTTTCGCAGTGTCTTCAGTCCCTGGGTTCACATGGTAGGAAGAGGGGGCCACGAAAGTGGGCTACCATGGGCAGCACCCCAAGAGCCAGGCCCCGGGCACCTTGCTTGCTTGGGATAGAGCGTTTCTCCCTGATGGCCTTCAAGGAGAAGACTGTGTGTCCAGTCCACAGAGGAGGAAACTGGGGTCCAGGGAAGGTGATAAACTGCCCAAAGTCCCAAGCTGGAACGGGTCGCTCCAAGCCTGTGCCCTTATTACGACACCACCCCACTGTGGCTAATATGATGCTGAATGAGTTTGCTGCCCAAGACTTGGATCAAAACCGAATCAGGAAATAAGCGGAACCCACAGAAACCAGTATTTACAGACTACGCCTATCAGGGCAGGAGTGGGAAGCAGGTGTCTCTGGGCCACGGTGCTGACGTGGAGCTGAACTCCTCTTGTAAACCGCTGCCTGCTAAAGTAAGGGAGAGCATCTGAGCTAAAAAATTAAAAAATAAAAATAAAAATCCCAGGGAACACAGTTTGGAGATGGGAGGTGGGAAGGAAAGTAGAACGATGACCCGGACCTGGGTCCAAGGTTGTTACAGAGGGAACATTCAGGACAGCAGCTTTCCTGCTGTGCAGAGGTGGAAGGTGGGCGCCGGGCAGCGCCACTGCAGGCGGGGTGACCAGGGCACCCAGAGCTACTCAGGAAGACACACACAGTAAGGACCAGAGCAGTGGCAAAACCGGCCTTTCTGGCTTTTCTTTCCATCTTGGCATGAGCCAGTAGCACCAGGGTAAAGTGGGCATCTTACTCAGCAAGGACCTGCAAAACAACCGTGCCCCGTCCCCGTCCGGCCCTCCTCACTATTCACGGTTCACTCCCAGACTCCCCAGCCTCACATACCTGAGATCCAACACCCGTCTCCCCTTGCTTTCCCTTGAGTCCCTACCTGAGTGGGTCACCCTAGACTTGTCAGCCACGGGGGTCATTTCTCCAGGGTCCCACCTGGGTTCCAGGGTTCTCTGGGGCTCCGTGTCCACAAAGCCTAATGAGGACAAGCCCACCCAGAGGTGCTATCCCTCCCTGGGTGCTCAGGCTAAGGACGGCCCACCCGGGGGTGCCATCCCTCCCCGGGTGCTCACTACAGACAGGGCTCTTAGCACTCTGGGTGGACCAGGTATCATGATCATTGCCTGATATGCTGGATCACAGCGCTGAGACAATGTATCACTGACACCTCAGGCAGGCAAGGTAGTGATGTCTTCTGCTAAGTCACAGAGCCATGTGGCTGGCTGTTCTCATTTCCTCTGCAAGGAACTTGTCCAGAACCCCCTCTCTTCCTACTTGTAAGGTGAGTCTACTTTCTGCCACCTGCAGAGCCAGCTCAGCTCTGTCCCCAGAGCCACACCAGGTACATTAGAGACATCTGAAACCGAGTGTCAATGTATCAACTTCCATGGAACAAACTGGGGAACTGAAGCCAAAACACTCGTCCAAGTTCCACAACGAGGTGGGGGCATGCGAGAGAAACGGGCAGTACCAGCCATTTGGAGAGGAGGGGACAGAGTGTGCATCTTTTTGTATTATATCCAAAACTCATGATTTTAGGAAAGAAATTGAGGTCTATAGTCAAGAAAGTAGGAAACTTCAAAATAAAATTCTACCTCTCCTACCTATGAGCTCTTTGTGACTCTACACCAAGGACTCAGCCGACATACCCTTCATTTCCTTAATGTAAACACGAGATAATAATTCTTGTCCACCCTCAAAAGATTGCTGAGATGATCCTATTATACATACTGTAGCTTTGGATTCTTTTTTTAAGTATAAAGCACAGTAAAAATGCAAGGTATTTATACTTGCCTTATAGCAAAGAGAAAATTAGAGTAATTAGGGTTATTACATTCACACTCTGTTCCTCGGTCTCGTGAAAGGGAGATTTCATAAACCCTGAAAAAGCTTTATTGCATAGTGTCAGCAAAAAATATCTTTTTTCAAATATGTGATGCCTCAGAAGGCAAAAACTTCATTAAAATCTAATAAATGCATCTTTATAAAGATAATCGAGATGCGACCATATTCACGTGGCTACCACAAGGACCAGAGGGCACCGTGCAGCCGGGAGCCGTTTGCAGTCGGAGAGGCAAGTCGTCTCTGCTGTCATTCCTGTGTGAGATGGATACACAGCATGGCCGGCTGGGTCTATCAGAGGAGATGGTGACATCCCTGGAGGCTCAGGGAAGGACGTGGCATGGGAGTGCGGGGGTGAGTGTGGGGCCAGGTAATAGGATGACAAACCATGAAAGTGGGGGAGAGCAGGGAGGGGACAGGCACAGAGACCCTGGTGGACCTGAGCACAGAGTGGCAGAGTAGGCACCTCTCGGCCCCTGAGGGGTGCTGTCATCTCCCTCGAGAGACTGCATTCACCATGGCAACTGGGCACGGGAGGACCGGGGCACCAGGAGCACCTTGCCCAGTAGACACAGGTGGATAGAAGGAGGTGCCAAGATCCGGTGTCTTGACAAGCCTAGAAACCTGTGCCCCAGGACCTGCCCACCTCACTTCCCGAGCTCTAAGGCTGCAGCTGCCAAGGGCTTGTCAGAGTTCTCACCACTGTTTCCAGTGTACCCAATTCTGCTAGATTAAAGCAATTAATTACAGTGTCACCTTTATATCCTGGACCCCATCCAGATGCTCCCGAGGCTGGAGCACCCCTCCAGGAGAGGATAATGAAGCAGGTGACACCTGAGAGGGCGCAGGGGCCACTGACAACCCACCCACTCCGGGAGCTGATGACTTTTGGACATATTCCCAGGGCTGGGGGCATGAGAGACTGCCACTGGCTCCCCAAGGGGCTGTTACATTCTGAAAGGTCCCTCATTCTGGTCCTGCTGAGCAGGGAGGTCAAAGCCTCTTATTTTGAAAAGTTGGTGGATCATTAATCTAATTAGCATAATAAAACTGGTATTTCCATATGGCTCTGAGCCAGGAATTAAAGAAGCAAACAAGGCCACAGAATAGTGACAGTTGTGCAGAGTGTGGCCTGCACAACCCAAGGGCCTGATTCCCATGGACCAGGTTGGAAGTGGCTCCCCCAGGGACTGTCCCCACCCTGCGCGGGGTCTGGAAGTCAGACTCCCAAGGGCTAAGGTGGTCTAGGACAGAGAAAGGATCTGTGCCCACCTGTCAGTCAGTGCTTGGGAGGAAAGAGAAGCAGCAGGTGGCTGGGAGTGTGGAATACGGTTTCTTTACCTCTCAGTTTCACAATCTTTGGCCACTGCAATTTGGGAATGTACTCACTTGTCTGGAAATAGCCTATCTTCCTTGTTCCTTGAAAACAAAGAACAGAAACAGAAGAAAAATCCCCTTGTTACCTGGTACGGCTGCAATGGACACAGGATAGAGGGATGTAAAAGCCCAGACTGTGGAAGCACACAGTCAGAGAGTCGCCGAGTGGCCACACGAGGCACAGGACCAACACACACCAGGGAGCACACAGAGAGAGAGAGTCGCCGAGCGGCCCACGAGGCACAGGACCAACACAAACCGTTTCTTTTGCTTTCAAAATATTCTAGCTAGAAAATAAGTTTGAAAGTTTGATTTGGGGAGCAAAAACTAGCTAGGGACTTACTCCAGCTGATCTGACCAATCTGATATTCACATCCATATTCTAAAAAGGAACATCCCCTTCCCTAATCTACTAACTCTGTCCACAGAAGCCCGGTGGCCAGGAAAGGGGTGAGACAAGGGGTGAGACAATCCTGGGGCCTGCTTACACACCGGTCTGAGCTCCCCACAATATTCTTTTCAACTGTGTCCATAATCTGGGAGTCAGACTGCACTGACCCTGCTACTCCCTTCAGCTGCAGAGCCCCAAACTACAAGTTCAAGGAAAATTGTTGGGGCTCCATGGAAGCTTCCCAGCTGACCCCAGCTCCCCTAAGCCCTTTGTCTTGTTAAGCAATTAGAAAAGAGGAACGTTTACAGACACAATGCAGACCCAGGCTGATAACTTCTTATCTAGGGCGGAATCATGCTGGGTGGACAAACACTGTTTATTTTCCCTGTACCCAGGGCGTTTCACACAAGTTCAAGGACAGAACCACTCTTGTGGTGAGTGGGGGTGTAGAGAAGATGTCACTCTGTCCTCTGCTATAAGCCAAAGGCACTGGTTCTTAGGAAGGTCACTACCCCCAGGCAGACTCTGCAGCTTCCCCTGAGGAAAGTGACCTCACTATTCCAAAAAGTGGCTTCCCATGCCCGGGAATGTGAGGGTGGTGGTCAGGGCAGCCTGCCCTGCCGGTGCCCAGGGCCACGCTGCAGAACCCCCTTTCTCTTCTCTAGTTTGAGCGACAGGTCCCAGAGCATGTGAGCAGCCTCTGGTCTTGCTGTCCTGCCTCCCTGTGGACAGCTGTGTGATCTGCCTCCCTGTGCTGTGAGGACACACGGAGCTGGCACACTGGGCTGCTGAGAAGAAGCCTGGCTCCCCATGGTGCACCGTGTGGGTGCCCACTGGCCCCCGTGCCCAAACATGGCGTGTGCTGTGACAGAATTGCCAGTGTTAACGCAGGCTCTCCCCGCCCTTGTGCCCACTTTCCTTCCCCGGGCCCACACTGGGGAACACTGTCCCTCATGGATCAATGCGTGGAGGCTGCAGGTCCTTACTCGCCCTTGGAAGAGCCACTGGCCTAAGTGCCTGACAGACCAGTGTCACTGGGGTAGGTTTGCTGTTTCCCGTTTCCCCAGTCAGGGATGAAGGGCACAGGATGGGGCAGGCGAAGGCAGGAGGGCAGGGGGTGCCTGAGAGACCTGGGAGGGTGGAGGTACTCCCCAGGTTGTCTTGGGGAAACAGTCCACACCCCAGGTTCCTCTTGCAGTTGGGTCCAGAGGACCACCAGCCATGACTAGCCAGCCACATGCTGTGTCCCTGAAAACGCCCAACCTCTGGATATTCCATGTGGACTGCCCCAGACAGTGGTCCTGGACAGTCTCTGGCACTCCCAAGTGGAGGTGGGGGCAGGGCACAGCCCAGACCAGCCAGGAACCTTGGGGGCAACCGCAGGACACACAGCCATGTCCAGGAGGCACTTGGAGCAGGGACTACAGACACGGACCTGCGGGTGAGAGAGAGACATGGTGTGTAACAGGGGGTGGCGGGGGTAGTCTGTGGTGTGTGTGTATAGTAGTGCATGTGTGTGTGTCTGCCTGTGGTATGGTGTGCAGCACGTGTATATGTGTGTCTGTGTGCAGTGCGTGGCAAGTGGTATGTAGCGCGTGCAGTGTGTGTGAATGTGTGATACGTGTGTCTGTGCGGGGTGTGTACATGGTGAAGGAGTGTGGTATGTGTGCATCTGCGTGGTGTGTCATGTGCAGTGTGGGCCAGTGTGTGGCGTGTGTGCTGCCCCCCTGTACACGGGGCGCTTCCCGAGTCTACACACAGGAATACTGGGCGTGGCTTCTCCGGCAGGGGGACACAGAAGCCAATCTGAAGGGCTGGTGGGAAACACACAGCCCAAGGTCACGTTCAACGACACAGTGGTGGAGCAGGGTCTGGAAACCGAGGGACTGGAGCCTCGGTTTCCCCCCATGTAAGACAGTGATAAGGAAAGTCCCTTTGGCTGGTTGGGGGTTGGGAGGCCTACCTGTCCCAGCTGCCACTCCAGCAGTAAGAGCTCCAGGGGGTGCTGCTGAAGCTCTTGCTGGTACTGCTCATCCTGCCTCACAATAATGTTATTTTAATATCATAAAATATTAAAGCAGTAAAATACCTTCTCCAGGCCCTGGGATAATCTGTTCTTCCTATCCTCTAGAGATGCACAGACAAGAAAGCTCCAATGCCTGAGTTAAGACCATATAGGGTGCAACACTTAGCAAAGTGTTCTCAAACACAAAATCATCTCACACCGTCACCCACCCTGCCAGGGTAGCAGCAATTGCCACAGACAGGAGAACGGGGAAGGCCACGCAGGCTGCAGGACACACTGGAAGCAGTGGGCAAGCCTGGAACTCAGGACTGCTCCCCCACCATTCCTTCCCTCGTTCAACAGACAGACATCAGGTACCTGCAACGCCAACCTCTGTCCCAGCATTCAGTAAACAAGCAGGCAAAGGTCATCGCTTACGTGGCGGGAGAGTGAGGGACGGCCAAGAGCAAGTGTCTCCAGCCATTCAGTCATGGGTTCCTCAGGGGGTGATAAGTCAGGTGGGAGGGAGGAAATGAAGGAAGGGAGGGAGGGAGGAAAGAAAGAAGAGAGAGAGAGACAAAGGGAAGGGAAGGCAGGAGGGAGGGAGGCAGAAAGAGAGAAACAATGGAAGAGGAGGCAGAAAGAGGAAAGGAAGGGAAGAAAGCAGAAGGCAGGGAGGGCCAGGGTTGGGAGCGCCCTGGGCCAGGGCCAGAGGAAGAGCTCTGAGCCCTTGGAGGGGAGAGGAACCCCTGAGTGAGGACCTGAAGAAGGTGGGGAGGGACAGCTCCAGAACTGCTCTGGGGGAGGCTCCAGAGAGGAACAGCAGCAGAGAGGCCCCAGGGCAGAGCCCACCCAAGGTTCCCCAGAGTAACAAGGAGGCTGGAGCCTGCGGGGTCTTGGGCTGAACGGGAGGGGGTGAGACACCCTCTGTGGGAACCACTGCAGGGTTTTGAACAGAGGAACAACTCTGTAAGGCATAGTTTAACAAGATCAAGCAGCAAGTGGGCAAAGAATAGACCATGAGGCCTGAGTGGAGCCAGTAGACAGCTGGAGGCCGGCGGGGAAGATGGCCTGGGGGCCCCAGGGTACCCAGCCTGGTTCCCGTGGGGTGTGAGAAAAGAAGAGTCAAGGGTGTCTACAAAACTGGGGTCTGAACAACAGGGGGGCGGGAATTTGTGGGGAGTGAGGGGATAAAAAGCAGAAAGTGCACTTGGATCATACTGGACTTGAGATGTGCATTGGAGACCCCAGGGGGGTATGGGGGATGCAGAGGCTGCAGAAGGGCTGGGTGTCCAGGGGAACTAAGGCCAGATGCTACTTCAAGCCTTGACTGAGATCTGGGGGAGATCCCCAGAGGGTGGCCATGGGTGGGCCCAGGAGGGCACTGAGGACTGCACCCTGACAGCTCCAACGCCAAGAGGCTGGGGAGAAGGGATGGAACCCAGGGCGAGGAGGGAAGCTCAGAGGCAAGGTGCGGCAGGAATCAGGAGAGGCGCAGGACGAGTCCTGCACACACTGCCAAGGTCAGATGAGGACCAGGGTTTGGAGCCAAAGACTGTTCCCAGCTTTATGTGAGATCTCATAAAAAATATTCCATTCTGGGGTTTGGAGCCAAAGACTGATTTCATGCACTTGCGTGGCCTCCCCTGGCCTATGGAAGCTCTCCTGCGAGTTCACACTGGGTTTCCATCAAGGTCAATGGCAATGTGGTGGCCGCAGAAACTCAAGGCTGTGAGCTTTGTATTTACCTTTGAGCATCGAGAACAAGATACCCCAGGCCAAGGTCTGTGACAAGGAGTTTGAAAAATAGAAACACCCCAGCCATCACATTCCCTGCAGAAACGGAGCCGGTGGCTCCTCCCCAGGTTCACAGACAGAGCCAGCAGCCTTCGAGTGGAGATAAAGCAGGTGTGTTTGCATTTCACGGGGAGGATGTCGCCACACACATTCCATGGAGTATGGACACATTAGTGTATTTTCTTTCAAAAGCAAACAAAAGAATGTTTCTTAAATGAAAATAATCCAAAAACTGTGATAAAGAAAAACTTCAAAGAAACACATTATCCTCAAATTTTTCCTAGAGTTACAGGCATACCAAGGATCCATTTCTCTAGTACCAGAATCCAATGTCTGTATTGGGGAGGGAAAGTTCCCTAACTTCTTATGTTGCCATAGAATCACTTGTACATTGGCGGCAACAACACCCGTTGTCCACAGGTGCTGAAGAATTGAATGAGACCAAGTGTGTAGGGGCCTTGGTGTGGCTCTGCTCGACTGTAACAATGATTATCCAGTGGTAATCATTCTCCCCAAGAAGATGCGTTTCTCCCAGACGTCCTCCCCCGTCAGCAAGCCCCGCAGTCCGAGCTGTGGGTGTGCCAGCTCCAGGTGTCCCCTCCCGGGTCCTCCCAAGTGACCCCAGCCTTGCGGAAGGAGCCCTGTTGATGTTTGCCAGGGATTGAGACTCTGCAGGATGCGGGGTGGCTGGAGAAGGAGCAGGTTGGCTAGCTGGCTATTCCAGCTCCACAGCTGTGGCTTAAAGCCAACAGTTGTGATTAGCTGTGTACACAGGTCTACATCCTGCTCCTGCCCTGGGGTGCACACCCATGGGGTGATAGTCTTTATTAGGTCCTTTCCTGTCTGGTTTGGTATCGACCTCCACCCATCTGAAGAGGAGGAAATGAAAACAGTCCCAACCTCCCCTCCAAAAGCAAACGAACCCAACCCAACCCAACCCAAACCTGAACAGCCGGGTCAGAGCCTGGGCTCCACCAAGCCCCCGTCCTGGGTGCTGTTCTGGGTCCTGCCCGTGGTCACCCTCTGGGGGTCTCCCCCAGATCTCGATCAGACCTTAGGGTCACAACCTAGTCCCCAGAGTGGTGAAAGCTGGGGTTCCACACCCAGAATGTAAATTACAAGGGTTTTTGGTACGATTATTTAGAAGAGTTTAAAAATCTATTTGAACCTATATCACCTCAATAATAATTATTATTATTAATTAAAGAAATACCTCCTGAATAGCTTTATATAAGGCAACTGATGTGCATTATAACTAAACTTTGAGAATATTTGATGGCATGGGCTCCACTTCCCCTTCCACAGAAGAGGCCGCGAAGGTGTGAAGAAGGGAAGGAGTGGTGTGCGGAGGGTCCGTGCTGACGGGCAGTCAGGACTCACACAGTCCCTGGGGTGTGACGCCCCCCCAGAGCAGTGAACCCCGCCTCACCCCCTCCCACCACAGCCCATCCCCCCCCACCATGGAGAGACTACAGGGCTCTTCCTGCCCCACCCCAGGCAGGTTTGTGTACCCATTCCCAGTGATGTCCACACAATGACACATTTCTCAGAGCGTACCCTGTTGTAAGTGACACCTCACTGCACTGGTTTCCCCTCATGTCATCAAGCGTCGGAGTCCACTGTTCTACTCCCATCATTTTTTCTCAGACACTTCATCTTCCTTTTCGTGATTCCTCCTTTGGGCTCCTTTTTCTCACTGGAGTGACATGGTTCACATAGCCTTCCCCAGCAAAGGCAGCTGGGCTGGGATGGAACTCTGGAGACCCCCTTCCCTGGATCTGCCCCTTTGCCACCACCTAGTCTGCTAGGGAGGCTCCCACTCCAGGTGGACACACATGTTTACATAATCCCTCTTTATCTTTGGAATTCCTGCCTTTTAAAATAATCCCCCCAACATTCAACAAGCATTTCTTTTTTTTTTGAGACGGAGCCTCAAGCTATCCCCCTGGGTAGAGTGCCATGGCATCACAGCTCATAGCAACCTCCAACTCCTGGGCTCAAGCGAGTCTCCTGCCTCCGCCTCCCAAGTAGCTGGGACCACAGGCG
>CAUYQV010181725.1:0-27609 GCA_963574575.1 Galagoides demidoff
GAGTAACAGTCTTTTGCGATCTGTGAAGGGTGGATTTCAGTACCTCGAGTAGCAAAACCTTTGGAATAGCGAGAGAAAAATCCTCTGCTTGCAAAGATTGCAAGGAAAGCGTTATTTTTTGTTCATCCATTAAGTAAATATCAAAGGAAAGTTCCTACAGTTAAAGAAATGATAAATTCTATCAGGAAAGATTTTGCAGTTTTCTTCGTTTAAAAAGACCTTTAAGGGAATTAACATCACGATCATCATTTCCCCAAGCAGCAGCTAATAGTTTACATCTGTATTGGGCTTCCTCATTTAAAGAGCCCATACCTGGAATTCTGAATCTTGACAATTACCATCTTTTGCCTAGAAAGAGAAGGGCTAGATAACAGGAAGAACCGCACTTACCACATTAAGTTATTTTGTTTGTATATAAAAAAGGGGGGAAATGTAGCAGCCCATATAGCCTATGGCTAGGAGGAGTGAGAGTTATAAGAAATACCTGTAATGGAACACCTTGGTGAACAGGGCATGGAGAGACATTTGGCTCTAATAAGCATGAGTGAGCTCGTGAGATGAGAGCATTGGTGAATTGGCAGTCTCTACACCTGTGGTGTTGAGAGGCATGAGCTCAGCCTTATATTAGGCTGGAGGAGAAGGCAGTCAAGAGGCATGCGCATTCTATCATGGATCCACTGACTCTGTCTCCTCTCCTGCCTGCAGAACACCAGCACGGCGTCTCTGCTGAAGATTACCAAGCTCTGCTAAAGACTAAGAGCTATCTGTTCTAAGAAGACCTTTACTTTAGCTAGAGAGAGACACAGAATATCTTAAAGTAGATAGCCCTCAAGCACCTACAAGAAACTGTTCCTGAGCAAGGTAGCTTAGTGGTCTGCGTCCAGAACCTACCTAAGCTGGGCCTGGGACCTGGCCAGTCATGGGCCCTGACAATGGAGCACAGACCTCAAACTATATCTGTAATGTTTTGTTTCTTTGAAGGAAAAAAAAGAATTTTAAGCATGTGGAAAACCATTAACATGATTAATGTTAATAGTGCTAGATATGTGGATGTGACTTAGTATTTCTGTGTGTGAAATATTTAACATATTTTTGATCTATCACAAAAGCAAACCAGAGACCGATTCATAAATGTACCCAACCTGTGATAATTCGAACATGGTTCAGAACCAAGCCTTCCCTGGAGGATGGGAACTGGGTTGGTGGGAAAATGGATAGTTGCCCACCATCAAGGCTTTTCACAACAGCAAGTATATGACTATTCTTTTTTTGTTGCTGAAAGGAAAAAATTACTAAGCCGAAAGAAAATAATTTTAATTTGACCAAATGGGGTTAAGATCTCAAATCTTGAGACAAAAATCTCACTTACCAATGGTTATCACTTGAACAACAGATCTGACTGTCCATACACTTGCATTATCCGACTGAGTGTAATCACAGACATACATGCCTTGGTGATAGTCATAAACTTCACCCACTACCAGTGGGTTGCTCCTTTGTTCAGAGAGTCTTCCATTCTAATGAAAAATAAGAAAATTAGACAACTTTCTTTAACCAGAGAATTTTTATTAAAGAAAAATATTATGAATCATACCTATAGAAAAACTTTACAAATGTGAGTCAGGAAGTAGATCAGTCTGAGATTCAAGAATCCCATAATCTCTGAAGACATTGCATTAAAAAAAAAAAAAAACTACATTTGTAAGATTCTTATCTGAAAGAAGAGATATTTTCTTTTTTTTTTTTTTTTTTTCTTGAGACAGGATTTTTCTGTCACCTGGGCTACAGTGTAGTGGTGTCATCATAGCTCACCACAATCTCAAACTCCTTGACTCAAGCGATCTTCCTGCCTCAGCCTCCCAAGTATTTGAGACTACAGGCAGGAGCCACCATGCCTGGCTAATTTTTTTTTTTTTTTAAATATTTTGTAGAGATATGGTTTCACTATGTAGCCCAGACTGGTCTTGGACTCCGGACCTCAAATGATCCTTCTGTCTGTCTCACAAAGAGCATAATTATAGGAGGGAGCCACCATACCCAGCCAAGAGGCATTTTCTGATACAATTACATTATATAGAGAGATGAAGGAACTCTACATATAACAAAGAGATAGCCTAGTATTTTTTAGAACATGGTTCAAGTCCCTGAGAGTATTCTAGAAAGCTTGTAGTGTTCTAAGGGCTGAAATCCAAATTAGTTTTTTTTAAATGCTTTTATGTGTGTGTATTTTTTTTCTTGGAAAGTGACAGATTTTCATGTATAAGGGTAATATATAAAATTTCCTCTTTAAATAAAGCTAATTCTAATAAAAGAATAAATTTTAGATATTAAGGAAAAAAGTACACATAAATATTATAAAGAATGACAAAATTATTTAATTCACAAACTCACAGCAGACCTGAAGTCAAGAGAGAACTAAATATAATTATCAATCTCTTTCCCATACTTAATATGCACCAGTGTCTCCCTCTTGTCTTTGAGAGAAAGTCTCAAATTCTTCACTGTCTGGTCTTGCAATCCTCCTTGGTCTCCCTTTCTGGTCTGCCAGTCTATCCACTGGTCATTCCCTAAGTAACCGTGCTTGCTCCTGATCCCTGAATTTGCACATGTCTCCCACCACTTTTTTCCACTGGGTAGGTGGCTGCTCAATCTGTAGCTCCAACTCAAGAGCTAGCTCCTAAGGCGAAAAGTCATTGGGCTTCTCCTAGCAGAACTGGTCACGTCATGCTCCCAGGGCAGTGAGCATAAATCACTGTTGTACAGAGCCCTACTGTAGTAATCATGTGTTTATGTATCTCCTCCTCCTGTGGTTATTGTGTCAAGCCTTTGTGTCAAGGCATCTAGTTGACCCTGACACACACAGATTACACACAGGTCCCTCAGCCTGGGCATGCAGGCCCTGACTGGTAAGCACCCTGCATGGAGTGAGCAGACAGCAGAGAACACCAGGGCAGCCCTATCTCAGTTTGCATGACACAGGGACCCTCCCTCAAGTCTAATCAGAGCTTGGAAAAATTTGTAGGAATAAATCAATTGAAGGGAATATTAGGAATATTTGAAGCAAAGTATGTACATAGGAAACAAGGCCAACGTGAAAAGGCCGATGATTGACAATGTGTTTGATCTCTGTATCTCTAGAATTTAGCAAGTGGGAGGGCAAGAGTAAGCTCTTTGAAAATGATTGATTAAATGAATGTGTGATTGAAAGAAAGGTTTTAAGGGAGGACAGTCACATAATCAGACACTTTAGAGAGATGACTAGAAGTGAGGTACAGAAGCTCATGTAAGCTTCAGCAAAGACTAGCATAGTCACCTTGGTTGAATGATCACTACCGCTCCAATAATCGCAGACCCCCTAAACTCCACATATAACAATGTTTCTATGGCACATACGCTTCTGGTTTCCAACTGAGAATACTAGGAGCCTCTTACCATTGTAGTTGAAAGAGAAGAGATAATCAAAACAAACAAAAACAATAAGTCTATTATCTAGATGGATTATAGAATTCTTACGTGTCATTGCAGATGATCATCCAAAGGGTTCTCTGTCTAGGTTTTTGTGGATTCTATTTCTTCCATTTTATAGATGCGAAAACAGAGGCTCTGGAGTTTGAGTGGTTTTTCTCTGTATGACAAAGCTGGTAAGTGGGGGCACTGAGAACCTAGTCTTTTCTGGTTCTGAGTTTCATGTTCTGATTGAGGAATTTCCCTTCCTCTTTGCCTGCAAAATGGTAGAAGCAGGGATTCCCCTACTCCAAATCTCTGGTGTGGTTCCTATAGTCCAGTAATTTGGCCAGGAGCCTGAGAGAATGGCCAGACTTGTCAGAGAGGGGCAGGAAGTTAGCAAAAGGACAAGAGCTGGGAACATACAAGGTCAGATATTTGTTAGGTGATCTCATGGATCAAGAACATTTCCAATGGAAGTTTGAAAGCTTGGTGGGTGTTGGGAGTGGGTGTGGTTCAAAGAGAAAACTTTAGAAAACACAGTAGTAGCCTGTGAAGATCAGAATTTAAAGGGGGAAGTGTGTAAGAAAGTAACAGAGAGGACGCAGAGTGTCTTTGAGACTTCAGTTGAGTCACTGGGAAACATGAGCAACAACCACGTGGAACTGATTTTTTTTTTTTCCATAAAAAGATAAGGATGGTTTAGTGTGTATCTTAAGAGTTTATGACATCGAACTCAAAGGAAACATCAAAAGAAAGTAGCCATTTATGGCAAAGATGATGGAAAACCTTTATACAGCATAATTACAGATGATCCAGTAGGAACAAGAGAGGCTAACGTAACTCCCTGCAGAACTCTTTATTTTGCTCATATGTGAAGCACTTAACAAAATGTGGAAGGAAGATCATCCATCAATGTGAATCTGTCTGAATAGTGTAAATAAATCCTAGAAAAAAAACCCCCGATGCATACCAAAAAAATAAAAATGAAAAAGGCTGAAGACACTAAAATGGACTTTTTTTTTTCTTTTTTGAGACAGAGTCTCACTTTGTCACCCTTGATAGAGTGCTGTATCATCCTAGCTCATAGCAACCTCAAACTCTTGGGCTCAAGCAATCCTCTTGCCTCAGTTTTTTTCATTTCTAGTAGAGACAGGGTCCCACTCTTGCTTGAACTCTTGAGCTCAGGTAATCCACCTGCCTTGGCCTCCCAGGGTGCTAGGATTATAGACTGTGAGCCACAGTGCCCAGCCATTGAAAAAGGCTTTTAAAGGTATGTGTAAAGCAAAGAGAAGAATAAAGTTATTTTTAACTACTAGGGGCAGTTATAACAATATCTCAATGAGCTCTTGTACTACTAGTCACAATATAGCTGCTCCCAGGAGCATCATGCACATTATATTATACTGTCAGAATGGTGTTGCTTAGAGTTGGGCAATACAGTGGGGCTCCTAGCTGGGCCGGCTAGTCTGAATGACTCCCGGGATCTTCATTTCTAGTCCATTTCTACTCCCTGATGGACTTCAGGTTTTGTGTCCATTTTAACATATTATGGATTCATGAATCTGGATTTATATATATTACCTCTCCCAGTCCTAATTGAATTAATTTCTACTTTCTCTGGTAAATGATGAATGGTAAGTTAGCAAACACTGTGAATATATTTTGAGCCAAAAGCACCCAAAATATTATAGTCAATTTCTTTACACACCCCCAGTCAAAGCTTTTAATCTTTTTATTTTATGAAAATATCATTAGCGTTTGCCACCTTTTTTTCTGTTCCCTGGATCAAGACTCACACCTGTAAGAGTCAAATACATCAAGAGGGTCCCAGAAGATCATCTCACGTGATTAACCCATAGCTTTAATTCTACTCTGACTTGTAGAGATGAGGTCTTGCTCTTGCTTGGGCTGGTCTCAAACTCCTGCACTCAAGAGATTCCCCTGCCTCGGTCTCCCAGAGTGCCAGGATTATAGGCATAAGCCACTGCACCCTGCCCTAATCTAACTGTCTAATTATAACACTCAAGAGCCCTCAGCTCCCGTCATGCTGCACCTTCATCATTTACTGCATATGCCCTTTGTTTTCCTGTTGACTTTGTTGCTCTTTCTTGGTAAGTAGAGCAACACAATCTCTTGTCAACTATCAACTGAGAATATTTATACATAAATTTTGCACCAATATTTATATTATAATGGGAAAAGGGTACTTTATGGAAATTAATAATGAGATAGATGTGACTCTCTAGTGAAAGTATTAAATTAATTATTTAACAAATGGTTTATGAACCCTTAGGAAAAGAAGTTATGGTTAATATCAGCCAGCTCACATTCACTAACAACAATCATATTAAAGTAATATCATTTTCCTTCATGGTTGAATAGTTAGACCAGCGGCTCAGGGGAATACAGCAGACAACATATCTTTACTATAGTGAGTCATTTGGAAAATATTTTCATGATCTCTTTGTTAAACAAAAGATAGACATGGGCTGAACGACAGCACACTCTTAGTTAATCAAGTACCTTCTTAGTTAAATGAGCAGCAGTACACCCAAGTTGTGGATCAATCAATGGACCATAAATGGTGAGAAGGATCGCTGCCCTCTGTGCCAGCCTGTTCAGTAGTTTTATCAGGCACTTGAGTGAGCACATATTGCACAAGCTTACCTCATCTATGAGCCTCACATACCTGGGTGGGATGATTAATATGTTAGAATTCAAAATCAGAATTCCAATATCTTGACACATGATGTGCTAACATCAAATTAAAATTTAATAGGAAGAAATTAGAACCATGAATGTGGGTTACAAATTCTACTCAATAAGCACAAAAGAGACATAGCAGGTTCAATTTTAGTTCTTGTGAAAAATACTTGCCTGCCAACTCAGAATAAATCAACTGTATAATGGGGCTGCTCCAATGCTAAAACCATTGTGGCTGCATTAATATTCTGCTCAGAACAATGAAGAAAGTAGGTCCTCTGTTTTCAGGAGTGGATAGACAGCATGCGGGTTATTGTATTGAACAGGTGTTAGGAAGCTGTCCAGGACGCTGAGTGTTCTGACGTGCTTATGGTGAGAGCAATGGAATAGTCTGATGTATCAACCTTGGCATTTTTTTTAAATATAACCTAGTTATCTTTATATCACACATGTTAAATTTGGGGTTTAGACAATCTCAACATGCTCACCAGTTCTCCATGGCACATAGGCTCACAGAATGCCAACAGGTGCCAGTTATAAGAACTATGTCAAAAAGAAAAGAGAAGTGGTGAGTCTAAGTGCAAAAATTTCATGGAACACAGGGTTCACAAACAAGTGAGCAGCCATGTCAGCATTGTGGCAAGGGAATGTGACATGAGTGACACTATCTTAAACCACCAATAGAAACATTATTCAGGGCACATATCCAAATAAGTGGTCACAGCAGTGTTTGTGAAACCCACATCTTCTTGCTATAGACCAGAGGTGCCCAACCTGAGGCCTGCAGGTCACATGCACATTATTTTGAGGACAATTTTGCTTATCTATGAGGCTGGATTTTCATATTGTGAAAATTAAGCATGAACCTACTTTTTTGCTCATCACCTTTTGTCAGTGTTAGCATTTTCAATGTGTGGCCCAAGACAATTCTTCCAATGTGTGGCAGAAATAAAAGAGGTTGGACACCCTTGCTTCTAGAGCATTCTAAAAGAGATGTCCCTACTGCCCTTCATCATAATTTTCCTTGCATCAAAGACCATAAAAATATCATTCCATTAAATGCAGTTATCACTTATTTAGGGTAAAGTCTGCTTATGCCAATGCATTTCTAGAAATTAGGAAAATATAGAGAAAATTTTCTTAGAAAAAATAATAAATCACTTTAATTCTGACTTTTCAGTCATTAAATGTTGTAACTAAGAATTTCCAAGCATTGTCTCCTTAAGGCATCTCCAAGCCAGAAAGAAAGCACAGATCAGCAATTAACTGCAGTGGAACAGGTGGCTCCACCCAGCTCCAGCAACCAAGGGGCAACCCAACCTAGCCTCACAGCTCTGCTGCAAAACCAAGTCCATACATATGTGTGGAGCATAGCCTCTGCCCCTGCCCAGGCTGGGTGGCTGAGTAGCAAGCGCAGGGAGCTCATCTTTTATTGAAGCCCAGTGTGTGGCCCTGCCTGACTACAAATTCTAAACAATAGTAGCAACTAGCCAGGGTAAAATGATCTTGACTAATCAGGGGCAATCTCAGATTCCAGACAGCAGCTCTATCTGACCAGAGAGTCCAGCCAGTGGTTTCACTGGACAATAGAGCATAGACAACAGCTCCATTTGACCTCAGAGCATAGGTAACAGCCAAAATCAACCAGAAAACATGATAACAAGTTCTTATATGGGGTTAATGCCAGCTGGCCCATCTATAATTCCAGGCTACACTAAATAGTGAAGGTCTATTACCACCAAAGAACATCTGCAAAGATCGGTAGAGGTGGCTGTTTATTCAAATGTGCAGGCATCAATGCATGGACATGAAGATTATCAGAAATCCAGGAAATAGGACATCATCAAAAGAAACTAATAAAACTACAATAATGACACCTAAAGAATTGGAGACCTATGAAATGACTGATAAAGAATTCAGAAGAATAATCTTAAAGAACTATCAAAAAACATGAATAGAAAATCAAATTAATTTTGGAAATAATTCATGAACACAATGGGAACTTGGAAAAAGAAATAGAAACAATTACAAAACCAAATGAAAATCCTAGAGATAAATAATACAGTGATTTAACTGAAAAATACCAGTAGAAAGCTTTAATAGATGACTTAACCTTACAGAAGAAAGAATTGGTGATTCTGAAGCTAGGAAATTTGATATCATCCGAGAGAAGCAAAAAGTAAGAAGAATAATAAAAGAATGAAGAAGGCTTAGGTAAATCATAGGATACTACCAAGAAAAGTAAGATTAACATACATAATAGAAATTTTAAAAGGGGAGAGAGAGAACCCATTACTTAAATTATGGCTGAAAATCTGGGGATAGACAATATTAAGTACAGGAAACTCAGATGTCTCCAGACAAATTCAATACCAACAAGGAATTCACCAAGACACAGTATAATTAAATTACCAAAAATCAAAGACAAAATACTGAAAGCAGTAAGAGATAAGAAATATAATATATTCAGGGAAGTACTAATATGACTATCGGTGAATTTCTCAGCAGTAACTGATAGGCCAGGAGAGAGTAAGATGATATGTTGAAAGTGCTGAATAGAAAATAAAAACCCAAAACCTCTTAACCAAAAACATTTTACCCAGTAAAGCTTTTAGATATAAGGGAAAAGTAAAAAGTTTTCCAGATAAATAAAAGCTAAGGGAATTAATTGCCACTAGGTCTACTTTATAAAAATTGATGAAGGGAGTTCTATAAGATTAAATGAAAGGTTTCTAATTAGTAATAAAAAAAGAAACCAGAAACAGTGGTATTAGTAATATATAGTCATATTCAGAATTCTTGAGTACTATAAGTATATAAAGCAATTTTACAGCTACTGTGATGGTTAAGACAATTGTAGCTATGATAAATTGTTAAAGAATACAAATAACAAAACGTGTAGATTTTGAATAAAAATCATAAAAGGTTGAGGGGAAGAAGTAAAACTATAGTTTTTAGATGTGACTAAAGTTAAGTTGTTACAACTTAAAATTGCCTATTATAAGAATAGAATGAGTTGTGTAAGCCTCATGGTAAACACAAAGCAAAAACTGGTAGTAGTTGCACAAATAGAAAAATAAAGGATTCAAAGCACAGTGAAAACCATCAAAACACAAAGACAGTAATAGCTGAATAAAGAAACAAAAAAACTGCAAAATATCCAGAAATCAAATAACAAAATGACATTACCAAGTTCCTACCTATCAATAATTACCTTGAATGGAAATGAATTAAATTCTCCAATCAAAAACCTAAAGACTGAATAGATATTATTTTACAAAAAACCTAACCATATTCTGCCCATGAGAGATTCACTTTACTACTAAGGATGCATTGAAAGTGAGTATAAAGGTTTAACAAATTAGATCAAGCCTAAGAAAGAGTTACAGAGGTTAAAGACAAGGCTTTTGAATTCATTCAATCAAATGTAGAAAAAAAGAATTAAACAGAATGCACAATCTCTCAGAGAAATGTGGACTACATAGCGTAAGCAAATAAAAGAATCAGGTATCCTTGAGGGAGCATAAGTAAAAGCAAAAAGCATGGAAAACCTATTTGAGGCAGTAACTGAGGAAAGCTTTTCAGATATCATAAGAGATTTAGATATCCAAATACAAGCTCATGAAACACCGAAAGAGTTATGGCAAATAGAACATCATCAGGGCAGCACATAATCACAAGTCAAAGTGAAGGAGAAAATCCCATAAGCTGCCACAGGAAAGAAAAAGTAACTTACAAAAGAATCCATCAGACTAAATACAGAAGAAGAATACCTCAAAATAAAAAGCCGTATATAACAAACCCACAGCCAACATGATACTGAATGGGGAAATTAGCTTTCAGAACTGGAACAAGACAAGGATGCCACTGTCACAACTTCAATTCAGCATAGTACTGGAAATCCTAGCCCAAAGCAATTAGGTAAGAGAAAGAACTAAAGGGCTTCCAAATCAGGAAAGAGGAGGCGCAACTATCCCTGTTTGTGAATGATATGCTCTTATGTATTAAACACTAAAGACTCTACCGAAAGATTCTTAGAATTGCTAAACAAATTCAGTAAATTCTCAGTTATATAACTAATTATACAAATCAGAAGTGTTTCTATATACTAATAAGAGTCAAACCGAGAGTCAAATCAAGAACTCGGTAAGATTTATAATAACTACAAAGAAAACAAAATACCGAAGAGTCCACTTACCCAGGAAGTGAAAAATTTCTACAAGAAGAACTAGAAATCACTGATGAAAAGAAATCATAGATGACACAAACAAATGGAAAAACACACCATGCTCATGGATCAGAAGAATTAACATCGTTATAATGGCCACACTGCCCAAAGTGATTTACAGATTCAGTGCAATTCCCATCAAAATATTAACATCACTTTTCAAAAATCTAGAAAAAATAATCCTAAACTTCATATCAAACCAAAAATGAGTGCAAATAGCCAAAGCAATCCTAAGCAAAAAGAACAAATCTAGAGGCATCACATTACCTGAATTCTAATTATACTACAAGGCTATTGTGCAGTATCAGAGTAGTATGGTACTGGTGTAAAAGTAGACACATTGACCAATGGAATAGAACAGAGAACTCAAATAAAATCACACAGCTATCATCAATTGATATTTGACAATCATACAGAAACATAACACTGTGGAAAGGAGGCCTTATTCAGTAAACAATGCTGGGGAAACTGGATAGCCACATCCAGAAGAAGAATGAAAGTGGACCCCTGTCTCTGACCATATGTAAAAATCAACTCAAGATGGTCCAAAGACTTAAATGTAAGACCTGAACCCCTAAAAATTCTAGAAGAAAACATAAGTAAAACTCTTCTGGGCATTAGTATATGGGCAAAAAATTATGACTATGACCCCAAAAGAAAATATAATACAGATGCGACAAAGATAAATAGGACTTAATTAAACTAAAAATTTCTGCACAGCAAAGGAAATAATCAACAGAATAAAAACCCTATGGAATGGGAGAAGATATTTGCAAGTTACACATCTGTCAAAGGGCTAATATCCAGAATCTACAAAGAACTCAACAAAATCGGCAAGAAAAAAAGAAAAAAAAAACCCTAAATAATCCCATAAAAGAGTGGCTAAAAAACTTGACAGATTTTTTTTTTTTTTAGACAGAGTCTCACTATGTTGCCCTCAGTAGAGTGCTATGGCATCACAGCTCACTGCAACAGCTCAAATTCTTGAGCTCAAGTGATCCTCCTGCCTTAGCCTCCCAAGTAGCTGGGGCTCTCGGTGCCTGCAACAATGCCCAGCTATTTTTTTGTTGCAGTTGTTACTGTTGTTTACCTTGCCCAGGTGTTCGAACCTGTCCACCTTAGTTCATGTGGCTGGCACCATAACCACTGTGCTATAGGCACCGAGCCAAAGACTTGACAGATTTTTTTCAAAAGAAGATGTAAATTTTTTGTGGTTTTTGGCCATTTTTATATCACTAATTATCACAAATTAAAACTGCAATGAAATGATAACCTTACCCCGTCAGAATAGCCATTAACAACAATGCAGAAAACAAATGGTGAGGACACTGTAAACTAGAATGCTCGTACCGTGTTCATGGGGATGTAAACTAGAAGAACCACTATGATATTTTGTGGCTATCCCTCAAAGAACTAAAGTAGACCTGCCACCAGATTCATCAACCCACTACTGGATGTCTACCCAAAGGAAAAGAACTCATTTGATAAAACAGACACTCACATTCAAATGTTTATTGCAGCACAATGTATAATTGCAAAGATATGGAATCAATCTAAGTGCCCAACAACTGATGAGTGGAAAAAGAAAATGTGATATATATATAACAAACAGTAGAACCTCTGTAAGTTCACCACCCAAGGGACTGTAGCAAACTGGTTAACCTACCAAGTTGATCACATAAGGACCTAGGCCTGATGTACTGACATGTACATGTGGTGCATGTCTAGTCTCTGAAAATTCTGTCAACTTAAGGAGGTGGTCAATGTAGGAAGATGGTCAAGTATGGAGGCTCCCCTGTATAGGTACATATCATGGAACACTACTCAGGCATAAAAAGGAATGAAATAACATCTTTTGCACCAAGTTAGGTGGAAATGGAGGTCATTATCCTAAGCAAAGTATCTTAGGAATGGAAAAGTAAATACTACGTGTTCTCACTTCTAAATGGGAACTAATGAGGTAACATACGGTCAGAAAGTGGTATGGTGGGCAGTGAACATCAAGAAGAGGAGAGCGTGGGAGTGATTGAGGGATAAAAATCTACCTATTGGGTACAATGTGTGATGGGTACAGCAACATATGATGTAACAAAAAATACTTGTAACCCCTAAAGTTTTCTTAGAAATTAAAAGTAAAGGATAAATATTAGTGAGGATGTGGAGAACAGTGAACTCTTGTGTATTTGGGGGGGAAGTGTCAATTAGTACAGAAATTATTGAAAACACTATGGTGGTTCCTCCAAAAACTAAAAAATAGAAATACTACATGATCCAGCAATGCCATGTTGGGAATTGGTATATATCTTTGGAATATAAATACTTTGGTATGTATCCACAGGAATTGAAATAAATATCTCAAAGGACTATCTGCCCTCCCATGTTCGTCGCAGGATTATTCACAGAAGTTGAGATACGGAATTAACAGATGAGTGGATAAAGAAAATACATATAAATATATACACACTATAGCCGACTATTTAAAATTGCACATGAACCTTATGGACACCCTGACTATGTTATTCACCCTTAAAAAGAAGGAAATTATCTCATTTGCAACAACATGATGAAAATATAAGACATGAGGCTCAGGGAACTAAACCAGGTGCAGAAAGACAACTCATATGTGGAATATTAAAAAGTTGAACTCCTAAAATTACAGACAAGAATAATGATGATTCGATGCTTGGCTGGGGGGAAGGATAGAGTGACTGGGGAGATGTTGGCCAAAATGTACAAAGTCTCAGACAGAAGAAATAAGTTGTAAAATCTATTTCTATAGCAGAGTAATTATAGCTAATATGTTGTACATTTCAAATAACTAACAGAGTAAATTTCAAATGTCTCATTACAGAAATAAGTGAGCAAGGTGATGCTTACTAGTTTGATTTAATCATTCCACATTGTCCACATACATCAAAACCTCACATCATCATTGTAATTTTATACATTGTACCCTGTAAATGTAGGCTGTGATTATTTGTTGACTACAAAGAATCAAAAATAATATAATAAATGAAACAGTTGAAGAAAATTTAAAAAGAATCTCCAATTCTAAATTTTTGGACGTGCCTATTAAAAATATTTTAGAACCCTCCAGAGACTCTAAGCCCCTGGATTTATTTGATTTAGATATTCTATGTATCTGGTATCCCTAGCCAGCAGTTTAATTTAATTTCAATAATATCATGTTCATCCTATCAGCAAGTGTTAGCTTCATCTGTTCAGAGATCTTAAGTATGACCGTGCTAGAAACTGGGAGTTAACCTGAGGACAGGGACATTGGGGCGTATTCCCCACCTAATGTCATCACGTTTAGTGATATGCTATTGCCGTGAAGTCTGTGACTTCCAGGATACTGTGTATGTGCCTATGTGTAATTCATGAAACAGAATCCGAACCAGGACCTGTCCAAATCTGTATCAGAAGAGGTATAATTTTAACAGCCACATTCACCTACTTTTCAAAATAGCTGTCTGTTCTCCATTAAACATATGCTCATATTCACAGTCAAAGTTTCAGAGAAGTGAAACAAAACTTCCTTTTGGTTTATACGAGCAATAGAGGCAGAGAGCTGGCAACTACAATGTGGCTTGTTCCATCTGAAAAGTGAAAAGAGCTTTCATTTCAGGTATGCAATCATCAAAAACTCAAACATATTTTCATCGGAAACAACTGGGACGAGTCTACTTTGTTGGTCTAGGAACAGCCCACCTAGACAGTGAGACATCTGTCACCTCAGATTACAGAGACTTTGAACCAAGGGAAGTGTTGTTTTTGAGAGAGAACAGAAAATAACACTGGCTTTTCTTACTAACCTCAGTTTAGAGGTAGTAAAATTAATCTTTGTTAGGTTAGGATTTCATTGAGGCTAGCATTCCCTCAGATGAGTCATTTTAAAATACAAATGTGAGATGACAGCCATGCCATGTGTCCTGTCTGTGTAATTATTTGTGTAGCATGTGATAACATCTGTCCCTCTACTGTTACTATGTGTCAAGAATCAAGTGAAGGGCAGAGCCTGTGGCTCAAAGGAGTAAGGCACTGGCCCTATATACCAGAAGTGGCAGGTTCAAACCCAGCCCCGGCCAAAAACTGCAAAAAAAAAAAAAAAGAATCAAGTGAAGAAATGTCCTCTCTTCCCATACTGACTGAACCTGAATGTACCCTGTACCCCCAGAAGCATCTCTTAAAATCTGAGGCACATATAACTACCAGATAAGCACGAATCCATCTTTCTGACTTTAATTGGTGGCAAGTTAAGATGTTTTTATGTCACAAACATCTTATTATAAAGTTGAATGTAAATTTATGCATGATTTTTAAAGCAAAGTATTAGACTTCAGTTATTGCAGTATAGATTCTCTTCCCAGAAACCACCACCCAGATAGGGGTTAACTGACATGAGGCTCTGTTGGAGGAGATGGTTAAGCAGCATTTGTACATCTGCTAGCACTTGGAAAAACTGTAAACCATGATGAAAATGTGAAATGTTTTTGTTATAGGAGTTAACATAAGTGTGGTTTATGACACAACATCATTAAGAAACTTACCCTTGTTCCCTTTTTCTTTTTACGGTGTACTTCCTCCCCACCATGTCACCTGTGCAAGACACCTGTCACCCAGGACCACCTTGAGCTTGTCCTAATTGTCCTCCCAGATGTGTCCTTTCTGGAAAGTATTCCAGTCTCCTATTTCTTTCAGAAACCCTTCAAGACGTTTCTTGGTGGTTGCCCCCTTCCCTTTGAGTGCCCACTGCTTTCTAAAGACAGCAAAAAATGAATTAACCTGTGCTCCTGTGTTAGCAGATGTTAGTAAGTTTGTGTCTTAACTCCTGTAACACACTTGAATTTTAGAAATTCTGCTGGCACTGATCAAAAGAATGGTTTTAATAATCAGAGTAGCCCAGCTCTGTGGCTACCCAGGGGACAAGACCATTTTAGAAAGTTGGGTCTCCTACACAGGCAAAGGGCCAGGTTTTGAGGCACTCTAAACCTCAAATTCTCAGACACACGTTTCTATAAAGTACCTGTGAGATGTTGCCAAAAAAACAATGTTCTTATGTTAATATCAGAGAACTCATTCTTACCTCATACCAGGTCACCTCTGGACTTTGGACACCACTTTGGCAGCTGAGACTGGGGCAATGAATGGAGCTGATGCTACCAAGAAGTAGGTATTGCTCATGGAATACTGAGTTATCACAAGATGCATTTTTCTGAAGCTTAACTTCTAAGACTGTCTTGACACAACAGGCCACATCCTTAGGGCTCCTAAAAGATTAACAAGGTCTTGTGAACATAAATATTTTATCTACATAATAAAGGCTTTGGAAATGTTTTCAAATAGGAATGCATTTGGAACGTACCTGCTCCGGGGTCTACAGACATATAACCCAGAAATATTCATATCTCGGGTCAAAAAATGAAGGCTATTCTTCTCCTGACGGATGTGAGGAGAGCTTTCTGTAATGTCCTGTAAATAGTCTCTATTCTGAAGTTGTAGGGACCACTGGACATCAGATAGGTCCTTACTACCCCCACAGGGCAGGTGTTCAGAGGTTTGTGCTGGTGAGCATTGCTTTCCGGGACAGAAATGTGATTTCTGTAGCTCTGGCAAATCACAAAATAAGATAAACTCCTCTTCTTCGCTCTTTGAAGGAATCCAAAGGAGATTTTTGGTGTAACAATCTGAAAATCCCAATACACAAAACAACATAGAAACACATTAGATGAAACTCTAACTTATATTTACAAATAGTACTTGATTTGGCAAGAGATAAAGCTTCCACTTGTATGTCTGTCTGCTTCACTGTTGCCCCTTTGTCAGGGAAAGGAGGTGCATGTTCTATATTTCTAGTCCCCAAGCCCTTGCTCCAGACACAGTTCATGGACTATTAAGAAGCAGGCCATGCAGCCAGAGGTGAGCTGCAGGCAGGTGAGGGAAGCTGCATCTGTATTTACAGCCACTCACATCACCACCTGAGCTCTGCTTCCTGTCAGATCAGTGATGGCATTAGACTCACACAGGAGCAAGAACGCTCCTGTAAACTGCCCATGTGAAGGCTCTAGGTTGCGCTTTCCCTGTGAGAATCTAATAGCCTATGATCTGAGGTGGAGCTGAGGTGTTGATGCTGGAAATGTCTAGTTGCAGGAGAAAAAGCCAGAACTCCCACTGATTTTGCATTATGCTGATTTGTACAGTTATTTCATTATATATTACAATATAATAATAATAGATATGAAGTACACAATATATGGATCAGGCTTGAATTATCCTGAAACCATCCTCCACCCCACCATCCATGGCAAAAAATTGTCTTCCATGAAAGCAGTCCCTGGTGCCAAAAAGGCTTGGGGCCACTGTTCTAATTCCCTGCAGTGGACTTCAGCATCACCAGTAGCAGGCCTGGTTTCCTGTGAAAGCTGGCTGGACCATTGCTGATCTCTTTAGCTGCTCTCACTTAACACTCAGCTACAGTAACTGAATCATCTCCATCAATGTCTGGTATCAGCTGAAAGCTGTGTTCCCCAGTCTTGCTCCTCCTACTCCCTTTCTAACAATAGAAAGGAAATTAACTGTACGTTAATAGGTCATGCTACTCATGTTTCCAATTATCTGTCACTTTAAGCTTTGACCACAGGACTCACAGCGTTAACATGAAAAGTAGAAACCCTTACCTGAACTATTAAATCGTTCCATCCTCTCTCCTGTCACAAGCCAAAGAAATAACCAGGCCAAGTAAAGCATTGTTCTCCCCATTCCTGTCATCACTTCAGTCATTTACACATTTAGGCCAGAGTAGGGTATAATGAGATTCAGAGCTCCACCTCAAGGATCCTCTTCATTTCTGTAAATCAAGAAACAGGAAATGGAGAAACTGGAACCAGTGACCAAATACAAGTCACACAGGAAGCTTTGAAAGGGCAGGTCCTACCAAAATGCGCCTTCACGTACCCATAATTTGTGTGGGTATTTCCAATTCTGTGCAGCAATCTTTTCTCCAGTGTTATCTCTAATATATTCAATGGAGGGAAATCATCTCAAGTTCATAGTATCTCTTAGACCTATGTACCATACAGTGTGTTTTTTAAGAGCATTTTTTCCCTGTGGAATCTTTTTTTTAAAAAAAGTCTCACATAGTATGTACATTTCAATGCATAATTTGGAAAAAAGTTTAAGTTTTCCTAAAAAGATGACTCAGGCTGAACAAAAATGTCAGATTCTTCACTGTTAGGGAAGCTGGAGATGTAACCCCTATCTACAAAATCTGAGAATGTCTACATATGACTGTATGTTTATATTAATTGTTGGAGAATAGAGGAAGCCTGACTCTCCCTGCCCCAAATAAAAAAGAAAAAGTTGTCCCTGGATGGCATTGCTACCAATCTTCCCACATAGAATAGAGAAAGAGAATCAGAGCTGTGCCCATGTGCTTTTTGTCCCCTTTGTTGATAGGATGGTCATGGTGATTTTCAAACTGCTTCAAAGAGATGAGACATGAGAAGCCTGGGTGGGTAATAATTGATTATGATTTCATTTTTTTAGGCAGAAAACAAGTAGTTACAGCATAGTTTTGTCTGTGTCTCTTAGAGTTCTGAACTAGTATCAGTAACATAAAAATAACTTAGGTATAACCCCTGGGATCATAGTAAGTGCCCCCTGAACTTTGGCTAAAATTCCCCCCCAAAAAAACATTCTCACACTGTCATAGGCTCTTTAAAGAAGGTGGGGAGCCAAATAAATGGTACAGTCCCTGTCCTTAGGGGTCTGTGTGGAGAATACAGTAAAAGAAACTATTCTGACACTCACTAAGAAAATAAGGAGACTTTATTCAAAACTGCTGCAATAGGAGAAAGAGAGCAAGTTCACTTCTCAACCCAAAGGACAAGTGGGAATTTATAGCTAAGAAGAGTGGGGGCTAATGGATAGAAAATCACAAAGAGACATCAAGAAAATACGAACCCTTTCTAAATTGATTCAACAGAATTCTTGCATAAAACAGGGTTAAGGGAGTGGTGCCTGTGGCTCAAAGGAGTAGGGCGCCAGCCCCATATACTGGAGGTGGTGGGTTCAAACCAGCCCCAGCCAAAAAACAACAGGATGAAGGACTTAGATTCAAGGGTGTGGATAAGGGCGTTGATAGAAATCAAGGGTGATCAGATATCAAGGGCGGGTAATAACTTAGCAGGATATTTTGCTAAGACTGGGCTTGGCAGGCCAAAGATAAGGCCAGTGCCAAGGTTGAGGCCTAATGAAGAAGAAGGATCAGGTGAGCTGACTAAAATTTGGCCACTGAAAAGGTCTTTGCCAATGTAAATATACAGATGAATAATTATAGCAAGACACAATAAAGAGACAAGGTACAGTGATGACAGGAAAAATATGAAGAGGGAAAAAGAGAAAGAACAAAAGAGTAGAAGGGAGGATGGGAAGGAGAGAAGGAAAGGAAAGGATGAAGAGAGGAAGGTGGAGAGAGAGGGAAGGAGGCAAAGTTACATTAATATCACATGGTGAATATAAAAGTTCCCATTAAAATTGTCTCCTCAAAATATTCTTAGTTTTTTTTTAAGCCATTGACAAAATAGTTCTCTATCTCTCCTCTGCATCTACTCAGCCATGGAAGATGGTTCTCTTCACTCCTTCCTGTGCTCTCTGGCCATTCTTGTAGCTACTTCACCCCCACCCGACTTTCTCAGGACCTTTATATCCCAGGTAGCTCTACCTGTTCCCATAAAGACATACTTAGCTTTTCTCACCTTATAAAATTCTTCATCTCTTGGGCAGCACCTGTGGCTCAGTGAGTAGGGCACTGGCCCCATATACTGAGGGTGGTGGGTTTGAACCCAACCCCAGCCAAACTGCAACAAAAAAAATAGCTGGGCATTGTGGCGGATACCTTTAGTCCCAGCTACTTGGGAGGCTGAGGCAAGAGAATTGCCTAAGCCTAAGAACTGGAGGTTGCTGTGAGCTGTGATGCCATGGCACTCTATCGAGGATGACAAAGTGAGACTCTGTCTCTAAAAAAAAAAAAAAAAAATTCTTCATCTCTAACCATTTTCCCACACACACACAAATACACACACTGTCTCCATCATCTTTAGGACAGGGGAATTAAATTTAATTGTTGTAAATAAATTATTAACCATATCTGTCTCTAACAGAAACATCCAGTTTGAGGTGTCTTAGGGATGGAACCAGAGCTCTGTACCCAGCAGCTGTGTGAGTGGGGTGGTTCACAGAGTGAGATCTGGGTGTCAGCACCATGAGTAGGGAGTCTGCAGACACAGAGGAAGGGCTGGGACCGGATCCCGGGAGGAACCAACTTTTAAGAGTGAGTCAAGGCCAAGGGTAAGGAACCTAAAAGGAAGGTAAGCAGCAGAGCTGCTTTGGCACTCAGGAAAGAAAATCTGGCAGAGATGAGACCTCACTGTCACCTGCTACTGCAGAGTCTGGCCCCAGAAGGACACAGAAATGTCCGCGGACTCTGGGCCCTGAGACATGAGCCAGTGCCATGGTGTGAGATGATGCAAGCCCCAGGATGAGGACAGCAGGGGAGGGAATGGGCCCTGTTTGGGACAGGCAAGTGACAGTCATCACCCCTCTGTAGAAGATGACAGCACTTCGGGCAAGATTTTCCAGAGAGGAATGAATCAGCCAGAGGTCAAACACAAGTGAGAGGGGAGGGCAGCTGGAGGAGGGGAATGTGGGACAGCAGGTGGAGCAAGCAGGGCGAGCTCTGCTCAGACCCCATTGGCTGCTGGGGGTGCAAGTGGGGGAATGGGGCTTCCGGAGAAGAGCCCTGCAGAGCTCCAGGGACAAGGCTAGGGTCACTGTGTTCTTTATCCCCACTGTTGAAAACTGACTATTCATACAAGGACTGCAGTCAAGGAAGCAGGCTGGATGAGCATCTGCTGAGTGCCATCTCCCCACTTGCCTTTCCCTTACCCACAAGAAAGAAAATCTCCAGCTTGAGCCACCTGAGACATCTTCCTAAAAAGCAAACGTGAGCAGCCCATTTCCATCTCAAAATTTCACAGACTTCCAACACACATGAGAGAAAAAGAGCTGATTCCAAAGCACCACATACAAAACCCTCTGGGATCTGGCTGTCTTTATCCCTGATTTCTTCCTCAGAGAGACCTTCCCTGACTGTCCCGTCCTGCGGGACGCAGTTATTCGTGGGCACGAGGGGGACAGAGCCTGAAAGACAATGGGTGAGAAAGAGAGAATGAGACCATGCAGGTTCTTTTGTCAAGGTCTCATTTAATGGCGGTGAGAAGCCGGTTTTTAAAGCTTACAGGTGGGCAAGGGGCGGAGGGAGTGGGGGAAGGAGTAAAGAGGAAAGGTGTTCCTCGCTGATTGGCAGGTTTCAGGTTCAGGTGGTCAGCTGGTTTCAGGGGCGCGGGAACAGTCGCCATCTTGAGTTTAAACAAAGGAATCCCTGCCATGCGGTCAGTCGGCCAGTAACAAGTTGCCATGGTTACGGAGTATATACGCAAATGGGGCGGGGCACGTAATTTTTTGAGCATTTTGTACGTGCGCTTTGGGGGAGGGGACAGCTCGGCGGGAGCTGAGGATCCTTCTTTGGCTTCCGACACCTGACCAGACCACCTGGATAAGGAAGCTCCTCACCAGAAACCATCTCTCCAGCTATTCATTTTATATTACTTTTGTCATTGCACATATTATGGTATAAAAATACCTTATTTGTAAAACTTCTCCCCCAACTGAAATAGAAATTCCATGCTGGCAGTAACCAAATCTGTTTTTCTGGATTCTGCGTTCTCTGTGCAGGACTAGAACTTTAACCAGTAACAGGAGTTCAGTAACTACTCTTTCAGAATTCAGCCCCATGGCAGGAGAATTGTTGTTTCATATACCTTGTTCTCCCACTAGGTTAGGAATTCCTTAAAAATAGGGATCCTCTAGCACAAGTCAGATCTCTGACCTGAGGACAATGGCTAATGCATAGAGTAATCAGTTCTGTGGTCTGAATACATGAAAAACATTTCAGGAGAATTCAGAACAGATGTTTATCAATCTATCATGACATATCACATATGCTGTGTGACTCTACTTAAGTCATTCAGCCTCTCTCTACACTTTACTTTTATCTGCAAAATAACTTATTTGAATAGTTTTAGAAATTCCTTCCCCTCTCGAGGGATGGATTAGAATTTTTTGGCACTTAAACTGGGAAGTCTATTTTGTAAAATGTACTCTGACCTGTAAACCACAGGACTAGATGATTGCTAAAACCATCCCAGCTCTACCATCTATGTCTGGATGTCCAAGTCTGTAGCAAATTGGTTACTGTGACACTAAGCAGTCTCATGCCCTCAAAATTGCCATCAAACCTTGATGACAGACAATCCCTAGTGATGCACCCACCTGCTGACCTTGCACCTTATGCTCCCTATGGCTGATTCCAGCTTGCAGCTTTGGCCCTGGGACAGTGTTTCTCAAATTATCTTGATTCTAAGAATCACCTAAAATACTTGTTACAAATGCAGATTTCTGAACTCACCAAGGACTTATTAAATCAGATTCTCATGGGGGAGAACAATGGAATCTTCATTATAAACAAGTGGCAGTGCAATCATTATAATCCAAAAGATATCTTTGGGAAGCCTTGTTCAGGGGCAAGCATGAACTTAGAGAAGTGGATCAGCACTGAGTTCTGGTAGCTGTGGCCAACAGTGTTGGCAACTGAACAACACATGGAAAAGCCCAATCTAGAAATCCCATTAGTATGGGATAGCACACTTACCTATACCTTGTGGCTTGTTTGTCAGCCCCTACCTTCTTAAGACCATCTAATGTCTGAGTGACGCCTTTTAACTCCACCATCACCAAAAGGCTTCAGTGAATCATAAGGACTTGAGAGTACGATTTGGGGGAACTTCAGTTAACCAAGACTACAAACTCTCCCACAGAAGTAAGATCATATCACACTAACTTACTTTCCATAAAGTAAGAAGGAGTGTCACCCTTCTTGTTTTACAGATGGACAACCAAAGCTCACATTGCTTGAAATAATGGTTCCAATTCTTAATGATAATCATCAGCCTGTTAGGATTTAGCAGAAAGACTGCTCTCTAGGGATAGAGGGCCTCAAAGCTTCTGATATTCCCATTACTACATTGTGTCCTTTACAAAAGGAAGGAAAACCTTTGAGAATTTTCCAGATCTCTTTCCCAAAGCATTTTCCAGATGTATTTTTGAAAGTCATATTTCTTTTGTCAGAGGATGTTTTCTCATTCAGCTATACCTTCAACTATGTTTGGGAGGAATAATGAACTAAAATTTTTGCTGACCAAAGCTTACAGTAGAAGAAGCAGAGGAGAGAGAGGAAAATGCTGGAGAAGGCAGGTGTCAACTGGGGAACTGAAGCCCAAGAAGAGGAATCTTACTGTCAAAGGCAGACTTATGCTATTTTACACAGAGAACACATGTGTAAATAAGATTCAGTCTGATATAGTAGTCAAGGTATTTAATTCAACTCATACTATTATGAGTCTCACATGGTCCATGGTAGCTTTGTACCTATTGTCTAAAGATAATTGATAAGAAAGCATATAGTGCCTGCCCTCAGAGATCTTAAAACGGGGCAGTTAAAATGGCATTCAAATTCAGCAAACATCTTGAATCCCTCTGCTCTTAGCCCTGCCCATAAAATATTCAAAGAACTGTGGATAGATTTATTTTATAACCACCAGGTTTTTTTTAATGATAAACTTTTTATAAAATCCCCATATATATGAAGCTGTAAATTTTACTAGTGAGATAGCACATCTATTATTAGAAATTCATTTTGAAAACCATTTAAGCTCTTTTTACTATATTTTTAGGTTAGAAAATCTGGTTAAAAAAAAGTACTATTGTCTTACCTTTGTTTCCTGTTCTTAAGACATAAAAAAAGAGGAAGGAACTTCAAGCCCTTATTTCAGTGACTGCTGGCTTTTTCATCTGAAGAAAAACATGGGAGAGTGTCCATTTTCAAAGAATTGTACTATTTTTCCTCCTAATCAGGGTGATACCTGGAGAAGACACAGCAACCATTTAATTCAAGACAAATTTTAATTAATTATACCTAGAAAGAAAAAGGAAACCTGTGTATTTTGTAAATGACCAATGCAATTGTGCAATGCATGGTCTTAGAGAAGAAAATCAAATAAACTATCTGTGTGTGTAGAAGGAAATGCCTTGAAGATGAAATGCCTAAAGTTCTTCTCTGACCAACCTCTTTGACTAGATAAGGTTTGTGGTTGGGTTTAGTTGAAAGGGTGAGTAAGTCTGTTTCCTTTACAGGAATTTCCTGTGAAGAATATTAACACTCAACTCCATTTCTCAACTGTGGGTTTTTTCTTCTTGTAAAACTAACCCCCCAAAGTATAACCTTTAAGATGAAAACTTAAGCCTTTTTTGTTATTAAGTTTTTAGTTCTGAAAAAGAAGAAAAATACTTCACCAATACAACTTATGTGAAGCGATAATTTATTGATACAGAGAGGGAAATAAATTTAAAGGCTATGATTGTTCAAGGTGTTTTGCTTATTAGGAGAACACTTGAGAATATAACATACAGTTAATATAGGCAAAACGCCTATATGCCTCTGGCCAAAAATGCCATTTGAGAGAGCAGTGAAAAGACTTTGTGCAGGCACACTTATGAGAAACTGAGGCAGAATCCCATATGGCCGGGTTAGTTACGAGCCTAACATGACCAAGGCTTTGGCTGGAATAGCATTTCCAGACTGTGTTAAGGAATTAAGGTTGACTTTATAAGGCCAATGAAAAAGCCCTTTGGAAAACTGGCCAGATACCCATCAATAACCGATCTGTGGTAAGTGATGAAGGTCACTCGCTGATGGGTCTGGGAATGGAGTAACCTTTCCTGATCTGTGGTGTGTGATGAAGGTCAGGTCGCTTGCTGATGGGTCCAGGAATGGAAATGTGCTAGGGGACCTCGAGAGAAGAGGAATTTACCCAATGCATACAGGTATCTAATGGCACAGATGAAACCTGGGCTCATGAAAGGCTTTTGAGAAGTCTAGCCTGAGAATTCCTTATAAAAGTTTCCAGCAAAAACCCCCTGACTTAAGGCCTACATGGGAGCAGAGGTTTGCACACAAATTGCTATATGCCCAAGAAGTTTCTCTATGCTTTGCTTAAGGATTCAAAGTAACGGCCTCCAAATGGCATGGTCAGTAGAACAGACATTCAAATCATCTCTTTCCCCTATAGCTTCAGGCTTCATCAGATAAGAACAAAGAAAGTAATGACTGACAACATGTTCTTCATTAAGTTATGTTAAACCTGGTTATGTTGAAAGAGTTATGCTTAAAAGTGTATGTTGGGTGGATTATCAGATTACCAGGGAGGAGCTATTTACAGGGTGGGTGGTCATAAGATGTTTAAATGGATTAATGAAGTCATTGATGTCCAATGCCCACGTACAGAGGGATTGTAATGAATGTTAATGAAGTCTCATGCACGAGATTGACTAAATAAACCAACCATAAACAAAGAAAGCTCACCATTTTGCCTGAGCGAGCAGATGGTCACCTTTATTTAAAACACAATTTCAATAAGCGTGCTTATTCTCCATGACATCACTTTTTCGTGAGACCCTTAGGACAACAAGTTAAGAAGTACATTGTTTTGGTAATTGAGTGACACTCAGAGACCACACAAGTCACAAACAAAAACCTTTTCCAGAAAGCATATTGGTTAAGGCAAGATATCACCCTTCCTTAAGAGTCTATTATGCTAATAAAGATAAGGCTAATACTGCTTAGCACATTGTTGGGGTGAGGAGAAACTTCCCCTTCACCCTAGAGGTTCACTGAAAGATAAACTCACAAGAAAGCAAATTAATAGGACAAAGAGATTTATTTAATGTGTGTATGGGGGAGAGTCATAAGGTGATTACCCAAAATCCCAATAAGATCCAAAAGTTTACTTACCCTCATTTTAAAGGGGAAGGGAGGTGAGGAATACAGGTAATTCTGTTTAGGGGAAATAAAGGGTTACTAGGGGGGATGACCAGAAACTTGGGAGAATGAATGCATAGGGAGAAACTGCTTGACTTGCAAATGGTTCTACTTGGAAATTAAATTAACCTGAGAGACAGACATTATACTTGAAATGATTTAGGCCAAATCTAGTTGCATCCTTGATTTTCTTCCTATAATACATTGAGATAACAGGGAGAGGAAAGGAACTGGATTGTTCCTTTGATGGGTCTGGTTATTTACAAAGAAAAAGGGAAAGAGGGAAAGCACTTTCCATGGCCTGTTGATCTCTAAGGACCTTTAATTCAAAATGCTTTGTCTACTAAGCAGTCATATATTGGGTAAAATTTTCTGAGCTCTTTCATCATCAAAGCTCCAACCCACTTCTACACATAACTGGAAAATAATATCACATGTAAATGAAAACTAAGTTCATCTGGGGATGAAGGTATAGGGATCACAGCAAAACCTGTCCTTTTCCCTTGATCTGGTTCACTAAAAGATCAACTCACAATTATGGTAGATTAATAAGAGAAAGGTTTATTTCTGAATACCATGTACATGGGGGGAACCACAGGAATGATTTCCCAAAGTCTCAGTGATTGTCAGTGATTTTTAAAGATGCCTTTTAGAAGGGAGAGGTGAGAGTGTAAAAAGTATAGGGGCAGTAAGGGGTTTCTGGGGGGATATGGAATGGAAACAGATTGGAAAATGAAAGATCAACTCACAAGAAAGCAAATTAATGGCCTTAGGGCCAGGTCTATTCAAATGGAATAAGGAAGTCAGCAGTCTTTTCTGATTCTAAATCAGGTTATTCAGGTTTTAAGATGAGAGTATGTAAACTTTTGGACCTTACTGGGATTTTGTGGTAATCACACTGTGACTCTCTCCCATACACATGTTAAATAAATCTCTTTCTCCTATTAGTTTGCTTTCTTGTGAGTTGATCTTCCAAATAAATGGAAACAGATTGAATTGTAGATTAATCTGAGAGACAGGTCTCAGGCTTCAGATGACCTTAGGGCCAGGTCTATTCATATGGAATAAGGAAATCAGCAGGCTTTTCTGATTCTAAATCAGGTCATTCAGGTTTTATAGGGGAGAGGTGAGTGCTTTCTGTTAAATAATGGCCTTTTAATTTAAAATATTCTTTATATCAAGGAATCATATTTTGGGGTGAAATTTCCTTAGCTTCTTCATTCCCCTGGTCTGTAATTTCCCTAGAAGTTTCACACATAAAGAGCTGAGTTGGTAACTGGAGAAAGTGGATTAGTAATCTAGTAATAAGATGGTTGGAAGAGATATAATAACATAAACTAGGATGAGAATGAATAAGTAGAAAAGAATGGATCTGAGTATGTTACCCTACACTTCATTAGACCAGTTTTCTGTTCTTGGGAACAGGTTAGTAAAAGAGTTTTATCTTAGTGGTGTGAGTGCACAGATTACATTTTTCTTTCCCTTTCCCAAAGTCCGAAGTCTAAAGTTTAATTAAGACAAGTCCCAAGAGGAATTTCCTCAGGCTTCAGGAGTGCATTGACCAGCCAGCTCCCAGTATGTGGCTGGAGTAGGGAATGTTGACCACTTCAAAAGTTACCTTGCAGGTGTTGGCTAGCCCTGTTTTTGCTTCTTAAAGCTCTCTTCAGCCTGCTGTGATGGATCTGAGAGAGGATACCTGCGAAAGGTGAGGTCTAGGAGAATAGGTCTTCTCAAGGAGACCACAAGATACCTGCAGGGTCTTCTCCATGGTGACTCAGCTCTTGGTAATTTGTAAACTTAACTGGGAAATTTCCACTTCTGTGAAATCCTGTAGTTCTGTGGTGGCTGGAATAGCATCTCCCACTTGATTCAAACTGGCCAATGTGAAAGGTACCTGTGGGTTGGAACTTTTTGGGTAGAAATAAAAAGGGAAAGGACAAGCCAGTCAGCGAGCACAGCCATTCGGAATTCTTCTATGCCTTAAGTTCCCAGCCAGGGAATAAAAACCCTTCCTTTTATAAACATGGTGCTTGGGTGCTCTTTCTCTCCATTGAGCCTCATCTTCCTGCAATAGATCCAGGCAAGGATCTCTTCTACTGTGGGACCCAAATTTGAAATTACAGCCTAAGAACCTAAGACTCAGTTCTCTGTTCCTTTTCATCAGTACATGCTATAAAATGTCCCCTGACCTCATTCCCTGACTAGTCCCGGTTGTAAAACTCCCCTCCCCACTTCC
>CAUYQV010181726.1:0-10432 GCA_963574575.1 Galagoides demidoff
GGCCAACTGGAGCCAGCCTTTGACAGAAGCCCCCACCCAGAGGGAAGGATAATGTACAGAAAGTACTGAATTGATCTGAAGGCTGGGAACCAAGCTGAGAGAGAAGAGTGATAACTGCAGGTCACCTCTGCTGAGGAAAGCTGTGACTCCAGAAAAAAAACTTCAGGTACAAAATTCATCCCAAAGGAAGAGGGTCCACCCCCTCCCCCTAAAAAGTTGTGGCTGTTTTCTTTTTGCTTTGTTTATTCCTGTAGGTTTTCTACAGGCAAGCTGTGAAATGAGGACCTCTTGTCTTACCACATGGGTAAGAGCTGTAGGAAGTGGGGACTGCTTCCCCAAAGGGACCCTGTTGTGACCCTGAGCACTATCTTGCCAGGCAGGAAAATTGAACTAAATTATTCTCTGCCATCATGAACTTCCAGTCCACCCTTCCCCCCTTGCCTGATTATCCAGAAGCCTAACCCCTACAGAGACTGCAGAAGGAGGCTCATGAACATCATACCCCACCCTGTTAGACCAAGTGCCCTATGCTCCACTTGGCCAGAGATGCATGTTCCACCCCCCAGAGCCATGTAATCCATCCTGCTAGAGTCACTTGACCATGCCCTGCCCTGCTAGAACCGCTCGCCTCATGCACCGCCCTGTTGGAGACTATGCTTAGTGCCCCACCCTGCCAGATTTGTGGGCCAAGCACTCTCCTTGCCAAAGTCACCAGGTGTCCTGCACTGGCAGACAGTGTTCCCTGCCCTGCTGTTGGATCTGTGTGCCCCATGCTCCGGAGCTGCTCCTTCAGTCAACTCCCTGGCTGTGACAGTTACCCAGGAGCTGTGCAGAGTCACTTCCAACAAAGATTCAGCAACAATACAGCAAACCCACCAGGGTCTAATCTTGGAGAGACACCGCCTCAACTCTGAGGACTTCCAGAGAAAACTAGACCTGTGCTGCAGAGAAGCTTGGGCATAGGTGCGGGGGCTGAAAGAGAAAAGCATTTGCTGACTTGTTATCCTCAAGGTTAGACTGAGTTCAGGTGGAACATTCCCCAGTATCTCTTGAGTACCAGAAGCAGGCAGGCACCAGCTCCCCCAGGTGGCTCATGGCAGAGGGTAGTGGCCAGGCTGAGGGGACATTGACCTTACTTTGACTCTGACAGGCACGCCCTGGCACATCTGTTTATTGGAAGGAGCAAAACCTCAGCCCTGTGGGGTCACCAGTGACTGGGAGTGAAAAAGGAACAAAAAAGAAAAAGAGACACAGCCCCTTGTCCAGCTCTGCTACCGGCAGGCCTTTCTGACTTAATAGAGCACCAGAGTGAGCCAAATTTGAACATCCAGTAGGCCTCTGCCATCTAGTTGCTGGAGACCTTTTCAACTCTCCCACTTGAGAGTTCATACTGACTGGGTCAATTGGTTTGGAACTCCTAACCTAGGCCAATCACCCAAGGACCCTCTCAGGTGATACACTGGTTGTGTGGTAATGGGAAGGGTTGATTTTCCTCTTCAAATTGTTGTCCATTTGGGGTGGAGTTACTTAGTTGCTTGTATTTCTCCACACTGAAGACTTCAAGCCAGAGTCATTGATCCACTAGGATCAGACAAGACAGAGTCAGCTCACCCCCATGCCAAGCAGATTTCCTCAGCCTCACACTCTAATACTATGCAGGTCCTTCCTATCCAAAGCTGTAGGGGAAAAAGTTACAGGCACCAGTCCCATATTCTTAACAAAGGGCTGGTTAACTACAACACCAGGAGCTCCCAATCCAATTTCACCTCAAAAACGATCCTGAGGCAGAATCAGTTTTAAAACTCTGGCAATAAGAATAATCAGAGTAGATCAATATACCCAAGGAATGATATGGAGACACAACACAAGATCCCATTCATAAACAAATGTCTGAGATGTCACAAATTGAGTTCAGAACTTGGATAGCATATAAGATCAACAGAAAGGAGGTAAAGATGGAATTAGAATTTCAAGTAATTCAAAAGATGTCTCAAGCATTCAATGAATGCAAAGACAAAATCACCAAAGATTTGGACACATTGAGGCAAGAACTTGCAGCCCTCAAAGATCTGAGAAATACAGTAGAATCCCTCAGTAACAATGGAGCAGACAGAAGAAAGTTACTCTGGCATTGAAGACAAATCTTTTGAATGCTCTCAAATGCTCAAAGAGGAAGATGAATGGAGAGCAAAAATGGATCATTCTCTAAGAGAGCTCTGGGATAATTTGATGAGATCTAATATTTGCCTTATAGGAATACCTGAAGGTGACAAGGTGGCTTCGAAGGATATAGATGCTCTTTTTCATGAAATAATCAAGAAGAATTTCCCACACATGCCAACAGATTCTGAAATTCAGATATCAGACAGTTTCAGAACATGAGCACAACTCAATTGAAATAAGAAATCTCATACACATTATAATTAGCTTCACTAAAGTTAATATGAAGGAGAAAATTCTTCAAGCAGCCACACATAAGAAAATCATAACCAAAAAAAGAGAAAGAAAGAAAAAAAAGAAAGAAAGAGAACCATAACCTACAAGGGGAAGAACATTAGAATGACTGCAGATCTGTCTGCTGAAACCTTTCAAAGTAGAAGAGGGTGGTCATTGATTTTTAATCTCCTTAAACAAAATAACTTTCAACCCAGAATCCTGTATCCAGCTAAACTGAGTTTCATTTATGATGGAGAAATTAAATACTTTAATGACATTCACATGTTGAATAAATTTGCTATATCTAAAGCAGTTCTCCAGGATATTCTCAGACCTATTCTACGTAATGAATACCACAATTCTCCACCACCAGCGTAAACTCACTCAGAAACTTTTGACCAAATTCCAACTTCCAATGGTGGCGAAAGGATTAAAAATCTCCACTGGACTTTCAAAAAACTCGATACCCCAAATTCTACCAGGTTTATCAATACTCTCAATTAATGTCAATGGCATAAATTGCCCTCTAAAGAGGCACAGATTGGCTGACTGGATACAAAAGCACAGGCCAGACACCAGCTGCAGTCAAGAATCTCATGTTACCTTAGAAGATAAACATAGGTTCAGGGTGAAGGGATGGTCATCTATAATTCAGGCAAATGGCAATCAGAAAAAAAGCAGGTGTTGCAATTTTATTCGCAGATACAATAGACTTTAAACTGAGAAGATAAGGATGGTCACTTCATATTTGTTAAGGTCAATATTTGACATAATGAGATTTCAATTATTAACATTTATTCACCCAAACAGAATGTGCCTCAATTTATGAAAGAGGCTCTAACAGACATGAGCAACTTCATTTCCTCCAGCACCATAATAGTCAGAGATTTTAACACTCCTTTGGCAGTGTTGGATAGATCCTCCAATAAGAAGCTAAGCAAAGAAATTTTCAACATAAACTTAACCATTAAACAATTAGATTTAACAGACATCTACAGAACATTTCTACCTAACAATATCAAACACACATTCTTCTCATCAGCCCTCGGATCATCCTCCAAAATTGATCACATTGTAAGTTACAAGTCTAACCTCAGAAAATTTAAAAGAATAGAAGTTATTCCTTAAGTCTTCTCAGACAATCATGGAATAGACGTTGAACTCAGTAGCAATAGAAATCCACATACTCATACAAAAACATAGAAACTAAATAACATGCTGAATGATAGCTGGGTCATAGATGAGATTAAGAAGGAAATTACCAAATTTTTGGAACAAAACGATAATGAAGACACAAATTGACAGAACCACTGGGGTACCACAATGGCAGTCCTAAGAGGGAAATTTATAGCATTACAAGACTTCCTCAAAAGACTGGAAGGAGAAGTCAACAAATTAATGGGACATTTTGAGCAACTGGAAAAGGAAGACTATTCCAACCCTAAACCCAGCAGAAGAAAAGAAATAACAAAAATTAGAGCAGAACTAAATGAAATTGAATACAAAAGAATCATACAACAGATTAATCAATCAAAAGTTGTTTTTTTGAAAAGAAAAACTTGAAATAGATAAACCTTTGGCTAACCTAACAAGATGCAGAAGAGTAAAATCGCTAATTTCATCAACCAGAAATGATAAAGGCCAAATAACAACAAATTCCTCAGAAATTCAACAAATCCCTAATGAATATTACATAAAACTCTATTCTCAGAAATATGAAAATATGAAGGAAATAGGTCAATACATGGAAACACACCACCTTCCTAGACTTAGCCAGAAAAAAAGTGGAAATGTTGAACAGGCTTATATTGATTTCTCAAATAGCATCAGCTATAAGAAATATCCTCCAAAAGAAAAGCCCAGGACCAGATGGCTTCGCATCAGAATTCTACCAAACCTTTAAAAAGGAACTACTACCTAGATTACTTAACCTTTTCCAAAACATAGAAAAAGAAAGAATACTTCCCAACACATTATAGAAAGCAAATATCATCCTAATTTCCAAACCAGGAAAAGACCCAACAAGAAAAGAAAATTATAGACGAATATCTCTAATGAATATTGATGCAAAAATATTCAATAAAATCCTACCAAACAGAATCCAACAACACATCAAACAAATTATCAAACTCATCACAACCAGGTGAGTTTCATCCTACATTCCAAGGATGGATCCATATACGTAAATCCACAAATATAATACATCACACAAACAAATTAAAAAATGAAGACCATATCATTCTCTCAATTGATGCAAAATAAGCTTTTGATCATATCCAGCATCCTTTCTTGATCAGAACACTTAAGAAAATTGATATAGAAGAAACATTTCTTAAACTGACAGAGGCCATCTACAGCAAACCCACAGTCCATATCGTATTGAATGGAGTAAAATTGAAATCATTTACAATCAGATCAGGAACCAAGCAAGGATTCTCATTGTATCTACTGCTTTTTAACATTGTACTGGAAGTCTTAGCCATCACAATCAGGCTAGAGAAGGCAATCAAGGGCATCCAAATAGATGAGAGGAGATCAAACTGTCACTCTTCACAGATGATATGATTGTATATCTGGGAAAACCCAGGGACTCAACTATAAAACTCCTAGAAGTGATCAAGGAATACAGCAATGTCTCAAGATAGAAAATTAATGCTCACAAATCCATAGCCTTTAAATATACCAACAGTAGTCAAGGGAAAAAAACAATCAAGGACTGTACTCACTTTACAATAGTGCCAAAGAAGATGAACTGTCTGGGAGTGTATTTAACTAAAGATGTGAAAGATCTCTATAAAGAGAACTATGAAACTTTGAGAAAAGAAATAGCTGAGGATGTTAAAAAATGGAAAATATACCATACTCATGGCTGGGAAGAATCAACATTGTTAAAATGTCTATACTACCTAAAGCAATCACAGATTTAATACAATTCCTATTAAAGCACCTCTGTCATACTTTAAAGACCTGTTATGGAAACAAAAAATCTTGAATAGCCACGACATTACTCAGAAATAAACAAAAATCAGGAGGAATCATGCTACCAAACTTCAAACTATACTATAAATCAATAGTGATCAAAACAGCATGGTACGGACACAAAAATAGAGATGTAGATGTATGGAACAGAGTTGAAGATCAAGCGAACCCAGATAATTATCATCATTTCATCTTTGATAAGCCTATCAAAAATATAAATTGGGGAAAATATTCCCTATTTAATAAATGGTGCTGGGTGAATTGGCTGGCGACCTGTAGAAGACTGAAGCTGGACCCACACATTCCTTCTCTAACAAAAAATGACTCTCACTGATTAAAGGACTTAAACTTAAGACATGAAACTATAAAAATTCTAGGAGAGAGTGCAGGGGAAATACTTGAAAAAACTGGCTTGGGAGAATACATTATGAGAAAGACACCCCAGGCAATTGAAGCAACTTCAAAAATATATTACTGGTATCTGATCAAATTAGAAAGCTTTTGCACTGCCAAGAACACACTAAGCAAAGCAAATAGACAGCCCTCAGAATGGAAGGGGATTTTTTCAAGGTATATTTTGGACAAAGATCTAATAACCAGAATCCACAGAGAACTCAAACTTATTAATAAGAATAAAATAAGTGATCCGATTTCATTGTGGGCAAGAGACATTTTAAAAAAACTTCTCTGAAGAAGATAGGCACATGGTCTACAGATACTTGAAAAAATGCTCATCATCTTTAATCATCAGAGAAATGAAAACAAAAACCACTCTAAGATACCATCTAATTCCAGTAAAATTAACCCACATCACAAAATTCCCAAATTACAGATTTCGGCAGGGATGTAGAGAAAGGAAACACTTCTGTACTGATATTGAGAATGCAAACTAATAATTTCCTTTAGGAAGGAAGTTTGGAGATCACCAGGGATCTAAATGTAGATCTGTCATTTAATCCTGCAATTCCTCCACTAGGTGTATATCCAAAAAATCAAAAATCATTTGGCAACAAGGATATTTGCACCAGATTGTTCATTGCAGCTCAATTCATAATTGACAAGTCATAGAAGAAGCCCAAGTGCCCATTGACCTATGAATGGATTAATAAATCATGGCATATATATACTATGGAATACTATGCAGCATTAAAAAAATGGAGACTTTACTTCTTTTATATTTACATGGATGGAGCTGGAAAATATTCCTCATAATAAAGTATTGCAGGAATGGAAAAAAAAAATCCAACATACTCAGTACTACAATGAAACCAATTTATAATCACTCACACTTTAATATGAAAGATGAATCACAACTATAGCCTAGGATGGAGGAGAGAAGGGGAGAGGGAGGGTTCATAGGGGGACCACACCTATGGAACATATTGCAAGTACAAATTGGATCTATCAGGTACAGAAGACAAATGGCTTAACACTGTAATTCAGTAAATGAGGTGAAGGCTATGTTAATTTGTAGGATGTAAGCACTCCAATTTGTATAAATAATCAACGCATTGAATCCTATAATGGCATAAATGTAATCATGATCTACGTACAAATGACTTAATAAAAATAAATAAATTTATAAAAAAAAGATAGGTGCATGGCCTACAGACACATGAAAAAATGCTCATCATCTTTAATCATCAGAGAAATGCAAATCAAAACCACTTTGAGATATCATCTACTCTAGTAAGAGTGGCTCACATAACAAAATCCCCAAAACTACAGATGTTGGCATGGATGTGGAGAAAGAGAAAACTTCTGCACTGCTAGTGGGAGTGTAAGCTAATATGTCCCTTTTGGGAAGAAGTATGGAGAATACTAAGGGATCTAGAAGTAGACCTGCCACTCAATCCTGTAATTCCTCTACTAGGTGTATATCCAAAAGACAAAAAGTCACTTTATAACAAGATATTTGCACCAGATTGTTCATTGCAGCTCAATTCATAATAGCAAAGTCATGGAAGAAGCCCAAGTGTCCATTGATCTATGAATGGATAATAAATTTTGATATATGTATACCATGAAATATTATGCCACTCTAAAAAAAGATGGATACTTTACCTCTTTTATGTATACATGGATGGAGCTGGAAAATATCCTACTTAGTAAAGTTCTCAGGAATGGAAGAAAAAATGTCCAATGTACTCAGTACTATTATTAAACCAATTCACAATCACTCACACTTTCATATGAAGAATAGATCACAACTATGGCCCAAGATGAAGGAAGGAGGAGAGGGGAAGGGTAGGGGAGGGGAAAATGGAGGGGAGGGGTAAGGGGAGGGGATGAGGGAGGTCAGATTGAGAGGGAGTGAATAGTGGAATCACACCTATGTTGCATAATGCAAGGGTACATGTTGAATCTATTACTATAGATTATAAATGTCTTAACAGAATAATTAAATAAGTGAGATGAGATATACATTAAAAAAATAGAATGGATGGTTAGTTAAGGAAAAGAAAAGAGGACAAAACAGAAAGTTTAGCATGTTTATAGATTATCTGTGCAGGTTAAATAGAAATCATAAGAAGGAATTCATGAAGGAATTAGCATGATCCCAATCACACTACAGGAGGGTTTGTCTTTTTTTAATATTTTCAGTAACTGGCCTGAAAGAAGCAATTTCTGTGTTGTCAATATTAGTGTTTTGGATAACTAGAAAAAACTAAACTTTAAAAAGGTTAAGGTTTACATCCATATAACCTCTTCTATTGTCTTTGGAATCTTTTGAGTTCTAACACTGTTTGAACAAATGTTTTAAGCCTTTGATATTTGACAAATCTGCAAAAATCAAAACTCTAAAGTCAATCTTTTTGACCTCAAATTTGCTTTTTAAATATTAAGACCAATGAAAGTCTAAGAAAGTTATGATGTGTTTAAACTGTATAGGAAACATTGTAAATATAAAATGTATTTAATTTTTTTTATTTTTTCATGTATATAAACATTTATGTTCCAATATTGTAAAATATTGGTATTTCTAAGTGTATTTATCAGTAATAATTTTTGATTGATCTCAGAAAGTGTGTTTTGTAAATGGCTAAATATGTCTGTTAAGGAAACTAATGGACAAGTTGACAGGTTCTGTTAAACACAAATTTCTAATAACTTCAGAGAATATATACCATCAGACTAAAATCAAACTTCCAGGACTTTAAGTAGAAAGTTGACATGTCCATAATGTGATCTCAACCAGAATACAAATTAATTACCTGGGACTAGCTAATTTTTTATGACTTTTATTTAAAACATTCGTGATTATTTCTGTATTCTGTTTTCCAGAAGTCAAGAAAACCCTTTTCCATATGTTGAGCTATTTATAGATTTCAGCAATATATGTACTCATAAGCAAATTTGAAACATCTATTTTTCTGTTTCCATTATTTCTCCAGAATTTAAAAATCATTTGTAAATATGCTTAATTTCTGACAATGCAATTATTTGCATAAGTTCAATAAGAATCTGTTTTCCTCTATATGATTCCATGAAAGACCATGGTTATTTTACCAAGATTTGACCAGAATTACATAGTTTCAGAGGTGTTAAGATTGCACAAAGGAATAAGATTGACAAATAGAAAGTCTATTCGAGAGGGAGGAGCAAGATGGTGGCCAAGTAATAGCTTCCTTGCAACTGGGCATGGTGAGACTGGGGAGAGAAGACTCCAGGCATCTCTGGCTGGTGGGATCTGCCCAGAAATATCCCTTTGGCATTTCAACAAAAGTCTTCTGGACCCCATGAGGAGGACAAAAGCACTGGAGATCTGACAAGTGGTTGAGTGTGTTCCTTCAGTCTAATCCTGCCGACAGCTGTAAATACGGTAGCAGCGAGATTGTAAACAGGAAAGGCCCTACCTGTGAGCTGTTTTTTTTTTTTTTGTTTGTTTGTTTTTTTGGGAATTGGAACTCAGTTGAACTACCTTGGGAGAATGTGGGCAAGAGTGTGGAGCATTTTAAGTGTTGTCTATGGCCCCAGGCTGAGCCCCTCAGCTGGAAGGAGCTAATAGTGTTTGGTGTGAGCTGTGCAGAGTCACTGTGAGAGAACTGGCTCAGCAAGCTCCACACTCAGGGTTGCAGAGCAAGGATCAGGCTGGAGACCTTGGGCAAATAATCCAGTGACTGAGCAGCCTAAAGGAAGGGACTGATTGCCTTACAGCCTTGGCCTTCAGGGGCATAGAGTGAGACCAGTTTTGGCACACTGGGTAAGTAGAGAGCCACTTCAGTAGTGATCCCACTGACAAGTGCTTTCCTGAGAAAGCTTCTGCTTAGTCAAAGTTAGCATTTTAAAGTGCCTTTTAAGTGGGCTTATGAGAAATTTAGGCTCTCTATCCTTTGGGGTTTCAGAAATCAGCAGAGCCCTCCGGTCTCCATCTTATATAACCATATCAGCATTGTAATTAACATCTCATACCCCAGAAGATTGCCTGTTGCCCAGACAATATTTAGCAAGATATACATACTGCCTTATATTTTGACATTTTGACATTTTCCCTCTAGATTTTTCTTTTTTTTCTTTTCTTTATTCATTTCTCTAGTTAAATGTAGTTTTCCATTATTGCCTTCCTTAACAATTAGAAATTAATTGTTGCTAGAATTTCTATCCCTATAACTTGTTTTTACTTATGTTTGCTAGTTTTGGTTTGATTTATAGCATTTTTGTCTTTCCTCCCTACTTGGTGGAGGTGGGGCACTGAGTCCAAACAGGCTAGGAAAGAGCTTATAACCTCAAGGGAATCACCTAACCAGGTACTCCCAGAAGTTGGGGGTTTTAAGGTTGGGTCAAAATACCCTACTGTACATCTATATTGTTCCTATCTCTTTCTTTCTGTATCTCTCTTCTTTTTGTCAATATTACATTTTACTTTTCTCCACATCCAGGCCAGCAATTCTGACTTTGGGATTTTGTGATATCGGCTAATATTACTGGAGTTAGGTGATATCTCAAAGTAGTTTTGATTTGCATTTCTCTGATAATTAAGGATGGTGAGCATTTTTTCATATATCTGTAGGCCATG
>CAUYQV010181728.1:0-13863 GCA_963574575.1 Galagoides demidoff
GTTGTGGCGGGCGCCTGTGGTCCCAGCTACTTGGGAGGCAGAGGCAGGAGACTGCTTGAGCCCAGGAGTTGGAGGTTGCTGTGAGCTGTGATGCCATGGCACTCTACCCAGGGGGATAGCTTGAGGCTCCGTCTCAAAAAAGAAAGTCAGGAAGTAAAACCAGACCTAGAATATAGGTGTTCTTCTGACTTCTCCTTGGCCCCAAACTCCTTCCATTAGACACCCCGGCTTCTTCTAGGTCCAAAGTATCTAAAACCCCAAAGGGCTTCTAGAAGGGTTTGCTATAGGGAAGAATGATTCATTTTGGTTTTGAGCAAAAGTAAAAAGCTTCATGGAAACACATTTAATCCAACATACCGGGGAACATTCTGAGAATCAGTCTTATCCAGACTGATTATCCAAACCTAGTAGGACTGGCTGCCTAGGGAGAAAGAGGGAACCAATTTCCTCCTCACTGGATGCTTTTTAGCAGAGGCTGGACTTGGGAATTAACCTTATTTAGATCATCTTTGAGTTAAAGGTTTAGCCACAGGCTTTCGAGACCCTCCGAGAGCAGATGGCCACACCGAACTCTCCATTCCCTTTCTATCTTGAGCTGACTGGAAGGCTTTGGAGGAGAGGGAGGGGGGTGAGACAGAAAAGGGAGCCTTGGGTCTTACAATGATGGGGGGGGTGGTGGAGGCTGATGTAAAAGGAAACCTCCAGCGAGGAGCCCTCCCCCATCTGAGATAACAATCGAATTATATACATTTTAAATGGCATTCTCGGGGTCTTTAGTGATTTTCATATGAAAACTCAGCTTGGAGTCCTTGGCATCTGTTTCTACTTTTAAGACAGAAACCAAGAGACTATTTACATATTCTGAGGACCCTATCACCAATTAAATCTTTTCAGAACCTCGGTCCTCCCTGTCCCCCCACCCCCACCCCCGACCAACTCTCTCCACATTTAGGATTGAATTTCTTGGCAGACGATGGTCGCTGCTCGCTTTGGTGATTTATTTATTCAGTTGGATTATTTTTCATCCCTAGCCTGGGCATTTCAGGCCTCGGCGTCCACCGTCCGATCATCAGGAAGTGACCCTGCTCGGGGACCCTCCCCAAACTCGGCCACGGGGCCGACCCAGCGCATTCCTCCAGGCGCCGGAGGCGGCCCGTCTCGGTGCCATCCCCTGTCCCTCCGCCCTCCCGACGGTGACAGCGCCTCCTCCGGGAGATGAGGGAGCACAGCTGGGTGACGTCACGAGGAATGCACAGGGGCCGCCCGGGCCCGGAAGGAGCAGGAAGATGTCCCGGGGAGCAACTGGACGGTCCGTTTTATCATTTGCTTTAGCTTACAAACAGCGTCCGAGGGAGCTGCTGAAACCTGAGAAAACTGCGGTGACAGGGGCGGCTCCGGCCACGCCTCCTTCCTGCGCCGCCCCCCGCCACCCCCCCCCCCGGCGTCCACGCCCACTGGGCAAAGCGAGCTGCCGGCGCAGCCCCCAGGGCTCCTTCACTGGCCCTGCTCCCACCCAGTTCTGCGACCTTGGACACATCACACAACCTCTCCAAGTCTGTGTGAGACATCTACAAACCGGGCCAAGCAATGAGCCCCTTGTGGGGTTTGGGGAATAAACAAATTGATGCCTATGGACCCTCCTCCCCCACCATTCTGGCACATCCTAGGGAGGTAATAGAGGTTAATTATCAGTAAGTTGTAATTTTCTATTAGTGTGTGGTGACCTTAGAAGTCAAACGTAGAGGCCTATGTATGAGGCATTCCATTTAATTGAACCTACCATGTGTCTTGAGGATACAAAGTGCTGGGGAACCCAGGGGAGATGGGCAGTAACTTTGGGTTTTCACTTCACAGAGCCTCATGGGGAAATCGGATGATTTATCTATAAAGTGAACATCCTAACGTGATTTTTGAGTTACTGAGAAGGTAATGTATGAGTCGTTCCAGCCTTAGAGAGAATACTCCACACATAAGGGTGGTGGTGATTATTTCCACTAACGTAGTAAATTTGTTATATATAATAATAATACTTATGCTAGTATAATACTTATAATGATAAGGCATGATTCCTGCACTCAAGCTTGGTGTTTACAGTAAGATGTGCCTAGAACAGAGAAAGAGAGGAGAAAAAAGCATGAAGGAGTGATCTCTATAGCTCTGGGCATTCTGGAGCTGGACAGCCTGGGTTTGGGGGGCCCTCTGGATCACCTGCTAGCCCCATCATCTTGGTCAGGCTATTTTAAGTCTCCTGCCTCTGTTTTCTCATTTGTAAACTGTGGATGATGATAATACCTGCTTTGCAGGGTTGTGGAGAGGAATAAATGAATGGGTAAATGTAGAACTGTCACGAAGTACAGCACCCACCCCATGGCCATTCGACTGAAGCTTTGGCTATGAGGATCAGCAGGAGGCAGTGAATGCCGTGTGGGCCATGAGGGGAGTCTTCTGAGGAAGGGAAAGCTTGATGTTGGACTTTGGAAGTTAAGGAAAACTTTTCCAGGTATGGACAGGAGTTGGGCTGGGCAGTCCAGGCAGAGGGAAAGTGTGAGTCAGGAAGTTGAGAGTTGGTTTGCTTAGAAAATGTAGGTCATGCCAATCGGGGGGGGGGGTGAAGGAAGATGGGCCCAGGAGGCAGTACAGGGTAAAAGAGCTTGGGCCCTAAGGGAAGGAGTTGGGGTCCCTCCTCTTGGAGCTGGCAGCAGATCTGTGCTGTGGAGAGAGCAGTCAGGCTTGGTGTAAAGGAGGGGTTCACTATGGCAGGGGCTTGCACTCCTGGCTGCTCATTCATATCTCCCAGGGTGCTTTAAAAAAAAAAGTGTCAAGTTTCAAGACCTGGGCAGCATCCCAAGTGCAGCCCAAGTCGGGAACCCCTAGGCTGGAGGGAGAGCAAGTTATGAGCTATTTTGGCAGGTGAGATCGACAGGGCTGGTGTCTTTTCCATGGAGGCCATTGGTCTCCTCTCTGGGACTGGGGGTCCCACTGTATAGGAGTGTAGGAAGCAAAAGATTTGCTGTCAAAGCCCTATAGTTCTGGGCATATGCACTGTGACAAGCAATCAGGGCCATGAGCTAAGCCCAGCAGGATTCCTGCATTCTCCCCAGTGGGTGAGGTCCTAACTCCTTACTCTTCTTCTGTAGATAATGCTAATTCCCCAGAGTCTCTCCTGAAGGCAGGCGCTGACTTCTCAGCTAGTTGTCCCAGTGGGGTGGGCTAGGCAAGTGTGGGTAGGGGAGCAGGGGCAGCCTGATAGCCTATGAAATTAGAGCTGATTGTTTTTAATAATGTCAAATTTTAAAATTCATTTCCCACATTGGTGCTTTGGTGAGCATGTCTCAGACAGTGCAGGTGGTCTGCTTTTGGGCTTCCAGGGCTGGATGGCCCAGCCCCAGAACAGCGGCCTAATCCTCTTTTACTTTCAAGGTCTACAGACGCCCACTGTTCACGGGACATCACAGCTTGGAGGCTCCCAAGCACTTTTTTTTTTTAAATTATTGGGGATTCATTGAGGGTACACAGGAGCAGGTTACATTGATTGCCTTTGTTAGATAAGGATCCTCTTATACTTGTGCCCCACCCCCAAAATGTGAACCCTATCCCTTGACCCCCCATGCCCTCTCTCCTTCCAGCCAGCTCAGCCCTGTGAGGGGGCTGTGCTGTGGGCCTTTTCGATGCCACTCTCCCTCTGTCCTGGGCTATTTTTCTACCCACTTTCAGTTCACCTTTAAGTCTTTGCAGGGTTGATTTGAGGAGCACAGGCATGTGCATAGGTGTGTGTGATGGCTGGGAAAAAGGGAACCCCAGGTGAAGAGATCTGAGGACAAGTAAAGTGTGGCAGAGCATTGGGCTGGGAGTCGGGAGAGGTGGGGGTCTTGTTTCTGGGTTGTCCCCTCCGTCCTTTAAGTCTGTTGCCTCTTGTCTTTGGCCTCAGTATCCCCCACCTGTGAATGATGAGATCAGCTAGTTTCCAAGATTCCTGTCGTCTGACCCCCATACGGCTTCTTGAGGTTCTAAGACCCAAAAGGTTGAGCTCTTTATAGGAAGCTTCTAGAGGTGCCCTGTGGGGAAGAGCCTGGCTTTTTAGGAAAACACTTAAGAAGCATAATGAGGGAAAGAAGAACACGCATTTGTTATCTGCAGGAGTGCCCAGCCCTTTTTTTCCTCTACTGCACATTATTAGAAGAAGAGTTGTCTCGAGCCACAGTGAAATATACAAACACTAATGAAAGCTGAGGAGCGAAAAAAGGTCTGTGTTTACTTTTTGTGATATCTGACACCACAGATAAGCAAAAAAAAAAAATCACCACCACCCTAATATGTGGCGTCTTCTCTCTATGGCTTGAACTACTTCGACATTACCTTCTTGGTAACTCAAAAGTCATGTTAAGATGTTCACTTTAGGGGCGGCACCTGTGACTCAAAGGAGTAGGGCGCTAGCCCCATATACCGGAGGTGGCAGGTTCAAACCCAGCCCCGGCCCAAAACTGCAAAAAAAAAAAAAAAGTTCACTTTATAGATACGTTTCCTGATTTACCCATGAGGCTCTGTGAAGTGAAAACCCAAAGTCACTGCCCATCTCCCCTTGATTCCCCAGCACTTACCATCCTCAAGACACAATGGTGGGTTGAATTAAACAAAATGTCTCATTCGTAGACCTCTACATGTGAATTCTAAAATCAATATGTGGCTCACAGGCCACAGGTTGGACGCCTCTGATCGAGTGAGAAGTACTTGTGATCACTACATACCTTACATACATTTGCACCAGCCCTGTGAAGCAGGTGTTAGAATACCATTGGTACAGGAGGGGAAACTGAGGCTTAAAGAGTTAAGGAACTTTCTCAAGTGGGATATGGGCCAGTTCTACCTAACTCTCAACTGTAATAATAATGGTTGCGAAAACTTGTAGGTGTTGAGTGGTCGCTCTGTTTCCGACTCAGCTCTGTTTATCTTAGTTACTCCGTATTACGGCCCTAGGAGGTTGACACTACTGGAGTAACCATTTACAGACGAGGACCCTGAGCGTCTGAGGGAATCATTGCTTAAAACAGAGCAGCTGGTCCACGGTGGGTTAGGATTTGAGTCTCAGTCATTCTAGGTCTAGAACCTCTGGGCAAAGTCTAAGTACAGGCTGAGACCCCTGGGAGAGCCCTCGGAAGCACTAGGGTGTCCTCCCATGTGAGGCCTGACTTTTAGGGAAAAGCTGTATCTCCCATCGCCTTCCTCAAAGGGCAGCCAAGGCTCCCCATCTCAACCCTTCCACCCCCAGGATTAAACCTGAGGGGGACTCAATGGAGTTCATTTCCGAGTCCACTGCAAGGTATGTCTGTAGGACACACACGTAGGATGTACGTAGCTTAGAGAAAAATGATGAGAGGGTGCAGTCAGATTTCCTGTCTAGAGAACTGGGAATGGCGTGAGGATGAAGCAGCTGGCAGAAGCTGAAGTTGAAGGTCTGTGACATACAGAGAGGGTGTTGAAACCTTCTGGGCCTCCTGGAATCCTAGCACGAGGCAGCAGAAGCAGAAGGCAATGGAAGCTATTGGGAGGAGAAGAGGCACTCAGACCAAAGGAGGGGTGGGACAGCAGTGCATGTGGAGAAAGGTGTCCCGTGAGTCCCCCTGCCCACGAGAGAAAGCCAGTCAGTGCCTGGCAAAGGGAAGCCCGAGCCTTCTCCCCCAAGAAGTGCCTGGTTTTGTAAGAGTTCTCCACTTCTTGTTCTGGGAGGCCTCATTCTTGCGTCCCAAACCAGATTTCTCTGTCCCCACAGGTGTCCTAGCAGCGCCCTCCCCCACCTCTCACATTCCTAATATTTAAGAGATTTTCTGATCCTGCAGTGGAAGAAGCTTAACTAAGAAAAAGAAAACAGCTTTAACTTAGCTGGGAAGTCTGGGGAAGGACAAATGAGGGTCCTCATTTTAGTATTATGCTTTTGGGGTTTTTTGGTGGCCTGTTCTGCTCTGCAATATCGAGGTGGCTTACAACTCTCTGCCACGAAACAAAACAAAAATAAAGCCCTTGAATACATACTTACCATAAGATGAAAAGTAAAAAGATAGAGATCTGGGGGCAATAGAAAAATAAAGGCAGTTGAGTAAAGTGGGATCGGAGGAAATTTAATCTACGTAATGTCAGGGTGTTGCTGGGAAGAATGATAACACTAGCTATCAATTACGGCGCCCCTGTCATACCCCAGGCACACGTGATCCATCGTCTACCAATTCACTTCCACAACTGCTCTAGGAGGCAGATGGGGCTCCAGAATTTACAGATGGGGCTTGCAGAATTCAGGTGACTCGCCCAAGGTCTCATGTTTTGGCAGCAGGGAAACCCATGGTGGAACCCACACTTGTGTTGGGAGGTCCTGCAGAAAAGAAAGATGCAAAATCAGCTTTTACAATTTTTAGTGGTCAGGGCAACAATGAAAATAGGATCTGGTAAAAGCAGGCCACTTGGTCCCCTCCCTTGACAGGACTGAGAGGAGATTCCTTGTGTTGGGGGAGACACTAGTGCAATCCTCGGCCCCATCAGTGGTGCGGGATGTGAGATTCCTCCAGAGAAGGAGGGTTCAGAACCATCAGGGGTCTCCTGGGCCTCAGCAGTGGTGGCAGTGGGGCGCCCTTCTTACCAGTACACAGAGAGCAGGGTGGTGGTGTGATGGTCTGAGGATATCCCCTCCCCCTTCTCCCTCCTCCTTCCCTTCCTTCCTTCCTCCCCCTTCCCTTAGTCACTTTCTCCTTCCTTCCTTCCTGAGGGAAAACTAAAGAAGAAAATAACTGACCTTGTGGACTGCTGTTTGCTTTTTGTTTAAAACAGAGTAACTCTCTCAAGTCCCATGAGCAGATCGAAAGTGAATTTCCAGGACATAGACCCTGACCTAGGAGAAGGATGTTAGTGAGTCAAGAAACACTAAATGTACCAACAATATGTCTCTATTGGCACATTTTTGAGAGGCAGCACACGTCCACGTCTTCTTAATATTCATCCTGATGCTAAATTGCAGACCCAGGGATACTAGGTGGGCTACTTGTGGCCTGTGCGGGGGTTGTTCATCATGGCTTTACATATTTTGGGTAGAATTCACCCAGTGACGTGGCGCTGAGTCCCTGGGAGCACTCACCCAATCCAGCTGTTTAGAAAGTGAGAAATAAGCCTGTTCCTTGTCTCATTCTCTCTTCTAAGCAAATAAGCAGATTCTGACTTTTAAGCACACTCGCCCTCCCAGCCGTGCACCCCACCACTGTATGGCCATAAGTGCATTGGAGCCGCATGTGGATGGCGGCCAAGGTCCCAGGCGGCGTTCCCTGTCCCTTCAACCTGCTGCTCCGTGTCTGAGCCCTGGCTCTGGGCTCCAGTTTCCGCATCTGCTCTGGCCCTTCTCCTCTTGCTGGCCTCTGATGGGTGCCTGGCCCTGTGCACTGCCTTGATCTTACCGTCGCTCTTGGCTTCTGAGAAGAGATGTTCTCTTGCTGGGTACAGGCCTTGCCAGAGGGTTCCCAGCACAGGGATTCAAAATATGGGCTTCAGAGTTGGGGAGAGCTGGGCTTAATGTCAACCTACCAATTGCTAGCTCTGTGACCTCAGGCAAGCCACACCTCTTCTCTGAGCCTCAGTTTCCTTGTCTTCAAGTTAGGGATAAGGAGCTCTACCCCTCCAAACTATTGAGAGAATGAATGAGAGGACAGTTAGCACAAGGCTGGTGTACAGGAGGCATCAGTCAATTCTGGTTATTATTATTACAATGTGAAATTTCTTTTTTTTTTTTTTTTGGAGATGGAGCCTCAAGCTACCTCCCTGGGTAGAGTGCCATGGCATCACAGCTCATAGCAACCTCCAACTCCTGGGCTCAAGTGAGTCTCCTGCCTCCGCCTCCCAAGTAGCTGGGACCACAGAAGCCCGCCACAACACCCGGCCATTTTTTGGTTGCAGCCATCATTGTTGTTTGGCGGGTCCGGGCTGGGGATTCGAACCCGCCACCTTGGGTGTACGTGGCTGGCGCCTTAGCCGATTGAGCCACAGGTACCGAGCCTACAATGTGAAATTTCAAGTGCATCTGTACATGGGATGCTGGGAATAATATAGAAAAACAGTGTCTTTACCTCGCTGCATTCTCAATGCAGTTTTCAAAGGTGCGGTCTCCTAATCGTCTTTCTGTGGTGGCACAATGCCCCCAACTTACATATGAGGAAACTGAGGCCTGAAGGGAGAAATGAGGACGGCTGGTGTAAGAATTGGCAAGTAGTGAGGTCTGGACTCGAACCCAGGCCTCCTGAGTCCCAACTCTGGAAAGTAACACGGTGGCTGCTTTGATCTCCCCACGCTGCTGTCCAACAATGTGCCAGGGGGAAGACAGAGGAGAAGAGCCTTCCCCTGGCCGGCCCCTCCACCCTGAGGGCTGGCTGGCGGGCCTCGGGGAGGAATTCGGAATTCGAGCTGCTGGCTTGTGCTCATGCTTGAGGAATGTCTTGAGAAGTCGTGCCTAAGCCCTCTGTATCTGACTCATCATCTCCCCGTCTCCAGGAGTGTCAGAGAAGAGCTCCCTTAATCCCTCCTGTCCTCGGTCCCAGGCTTTCATTTGTCAAACTAAAAATATTTCCTCCGGGAACCTCCTTTTGCCAGAGGCTGAACAAGGTCTAGGGAGAATGGCGTGGCCGTGTCACTTCCTGACAGCGCCTTCTTATTGTTTGTGGGCCAGAGAAGCTGAGCTGGGCGGGTGAGCGAGGCGCCGCCGTCGGTCTTGGGCTGGGGCCAGCCTGTTCACCTTTCTCCTGCAAGCAGCTTCCTTTTCCCCATCTCCAGGCTCCAGACCACAGCCTGACATCCAGCCTGTCCTGGTGCCTGGGGCCGCGTGTGATTGTGTGATTCGCACGAGGCGAGGACCACAGAAAGCCAGGTTCATTGCCTTTGCAGTTTGAGGGGAGGGTGGGCTGCGGACTTTGGACTTGCCTGCAAGGCCAGTTTACTGATAAAGGGATGTGGAACTTGAGAGCGAAGGAAAGAAAAAGTCCTGGTTCCCTAGATAAAATAGACAGATGGAACTGGAACGCCTCAGCTAGGACCATGACAATGCTAGGAAGCCATTAGGGTTTGTTGTCTGTTTCTCTCCTTCCTTTCCTTTCAGCCTTCTGTCCTCCCAGCAGCTCCTTGGTCCTCAGGGCTGATCCTGAGTATCCATGACCTTGACTTGGCTTGAAACCACAGAGCCACTTGGTCAGCCCCTCCAGAGCCCACTTGGTCTGCGGAAAAAGAGCATAGTGAAACTGAAGACGTGCAGACTGGGGATCCAGGCTCCCTTCACCAACTAGCTATGTGAGCTTGAGTAAGGTACCTTATCTCTGAGCCTCGGTTTCGTCATCTGTCTCAGTGGATAACAGTACCCGTTACACCGGACTATTGTGAAGCTTCAATCAGGTGATTCACATACAGTGAGTCATACAGTGCTTGTCACATAGGAGGAGCTTGAGTCACCATCATCATCATTGTTCTTTCAAATGTTACTGCACTGCTGGGATCAGAAGGCCTTGTTGGTTCTAGTTGCAGTTCCGCCGTTAACTCAGCTGTGTGGCTCCACGCAAGTCCCCTGACATCTCTGAGTCATATGTGTCCATTTGTAAAATGAAGAGTTTGGACTTGAATCCCTTGGAGATCCTTCTTAGATCTAAATCTAATATCCAAATTTGGGGGTCGTGGTGATACTCAAAGAATAGATGCTCACGGAGATCTCATCTTCTTAAAGGACATTAACAGCGTGACTGCTTGCAGGGGACATTGTGTCTCTCCTACAGACACCTGTGTCTTCCACATGTTAAGCCCTAAATCATAGCATGACTGTGGGTGAAGATAGGGTCTTTAAGAAAATAAATAAGGGTCTTTAGGAAATAAATAAGTGAAATAAGGTCATAAGTGTGGGGACCTAATCTTTTTTTTTTTTTTTTTGAGATGGAGCCTCGAGCTATCCCCCTGGGTAGAGTGCCATGGCATCACAGCTCATAGCAACCTCCAACTCCTGGGTTCAAGCGAGTCTCCTGCCTCTGCCTCCCAAGTAGCTGGGACCACAGGCGCCTGCCACAACGCCCGGCCATTTTTTGGTTGCGGCCATCATTGTTGTTTGGTGGGCCCAGGCTGGGGATTCGAACCCGCCACCTTAGGTGTACGTGGCTGGCACCTTAGCCGACTGAGCCACAGGAGCCGAGCCCATTCATTTATTTTTAATGACTCATAGTTTCAAAGACTATCATAACATAGCCCAGCAAATGTATTCAATTTGATTATCTGAAAACCATCCTTTCACAACTCTCCAACCTCCAGTATGGCTCCAAACTTGAAAGGAGTTAAAAAAAATTTGTTGGATCACAGAAAAACAGTCTCTAAGATGTTATCTGGTGTGTTGGGCTTAGTCAGTCTGCTGCCCACTTACCTAGAGATGTTTATTAAAAAATGGCTTTGTCATAAGCAAGCAGAGCAGTACAAGAAAAGCATCAGAAATTAGGAAAGACATGGAGGAAGATAATCAGGAAAGCAAAACAGGGCAGAAATAGTAGGAATCAGGAGTGGCAGGAGGCTAGATAAGGTCCAAAGAACTGCAATGGAACACAGAGCCAGACATGGATTTTTCTGAAGGGGTGAGAGAGAAAGTGGCAAACTGCATCTTGATGGGGTAGCCCTTAAACTGCCCAATAATTATTCATTCAATTGACTCTATCAATGCAAAAGCAGTATTTAGTATATTAAGTTTGCTTTGCACCTAAGCATGTGAAGATGATACTCCTTCTGTGCAACGAAAATTCCCTCTGAAACTGGCCCCAAGTCTTTTCAAAAGTTGAAGGGATAGGGTTATTCCTATATAATTTTATATATACATACGCATATACGCACACATTAGCAGGAGGCAGAGGCTCCCCAAAAAGTATACACATCTTAAGAAAGGAAAAAACCTGGATAAAACGGAAAAAAATTGTATTAAAATTGTATATATACTCAATATATACTGATACCAAAAGATGAATATAAGTAATGTTTGAGCACCTCTTGTAACTATAGAAGTCAAACATGACTTGACTATGACAATTTTAATAGTTTTCTTTCTTAAAATGTGAATACATTTTTGGCACCCTCTATAGATGTAGAAGCTTCATTCTCACTCATTTTTAGTTTTACAAATATGTGTGAAGCAAAATTCAAATTATTTTATTTTTTCTATTCTTGAGGGATTCACCATCTCACTGTAACTAGTTTAGAAGAAAATATACTACTTTTCTATTTATCAGAATTGTTTCTCTCTTAGCTATAAATTACCTTCAATCCAAGTATGTAATGAGACTATTTACTAAGTAGTTTACTTGCAGGTGATCAGAAAAAGATTGTAGGAAATCAGTGCCTTCCTAATAGAATTTTTCTCTAATATTATTTTAACTTAAACATATAAAAGAAAACTACATCTTGGACATAAATCTGTTTTTTTCATACAGGAAGATCCCTAAACTTTCAAATCTGGCTTTGTAAAATGGCTCTCACACAAAAGCAGATCAGTATTCTTGGGGAGAGTGGTAGAGGGAAAACTGAATTACAATAGGGGTATGGAAAAACTTGTAGGGCTGAAAATTCCACACCCTGATCATAGCAGTGGTTTCCTGGGTATATACATTTGTCAAAACTCATCAAATTGGAAGGTATAAGTGGATGTAGTTTGTTGTATGTAAATAATGCTCAATAAAGTTGATGTATAAAAAGTGGCTTTAACAAAAGCCAACTGCTTTAAGATGCAAGTATAAACTCTCACCTCCTCCTACAGTGGTTCTCAGCCTTCCTAATGCTGCGACCCTTTTATACAGTTCCTCATGTTGTGGTGACCCCCAACCATGAAATTAATTTTGTGTAATTTTGCTACTGTTATGAATCACAACATAAAACATAAATATCTGTTATGCAGGATATATTTAGGCAACCCCTGTGAAAGGATTGTTCGACCCCCAAAAGGGTCACGACCCACATGTTGAGAACCGCTGTCCTAGAAGTTTGGCTTCTTGGTGTCTTTCCTATAGTGCTGGAAAATGCCTTTCCAATATCTTCATTAAAAGAAGAGGAGCTACTTGTAACCTACAAGGGAATGGGCCTAGGGTTTGGAAATTTGTGTTTACCCCAGCACCTCAAGGTATAGGATTTTTGACGAGGGACTTAAAGTGTTTCTTTACCTTCTAGAAGCTATTTGGCTGAGGACTTTATCATTTTAAGTACTTGAAATGACAATCATTTACAGGGTATTTCCTAGGAAGTGTTGAAAACATAAATTTTGCTAATTCAAATGTCTAAATCTACTGCCATGGCTTAATGGAAATATTTTTGGACATCCTGATTTGCACATCTGCCTCTGTATATGTACTCTGGGGGAAATCTGTTACTTCAATTCACCTGGCCACAGGAAAGTGCCAGTGATTGATTATGTCTATAGGCAGATGCTTGCAATCAGTTTCACAAACAAGAATGATGCATAAAACTAAACCTGGCAAAGTTCAATGAAAAACCAGGTTTTAACGTCTTCCTAATAAATCACACATTTCGATAGCAGGAGCTAAGCACTCTCCAAAACAAAGTGAGTGACAAGACTTATTAATTAATCAAGTACAGAAATTTAGTTTTGTACCATCTTTCTCAAAACCACCTTGCCAAGAAAACTTCTGCATTCCCAGCTATCATTTCCTTAGTATTGAAAAGTAAATTTAGGCCAGGCTCGGTGGCTCATGCCTGTAATCCTAGCACTCTGGGAGGCTGAGGCAGGTGGATTTCTTGAGCTCAGGAGTTGGAGTCCAGCCTGAGCAAGAGCAAGATCCTATATCTACAAATAGAAAAAAAAGCACATTTTAAAACTTTGTGAATATTACAAATTATTCTGATTAGGATGTCTACGGAACATAAGGAATATGAGTAACATCCAGAGAGTTTTTATGTGGGTAAATATAAATTATATAAGCAATAATGTACCCACAGCAAAGACTTAATTGTTTTGATTATTCTTTTCTTTCTCTAGGTTTTACTGCATTAAAAAAACAGCTCAGGCTCGGTGTCCATAACTCAGTGGTTAAGGTGCTGGCCACATGCACTAGAGCTGGTGGGTTCAAACCTGGGCAGGGCCTGCTAAACAACAATGACAACAACAACAACAAAATAGCCTGGAATTGTGGCAGGTGCCTGTAGTTTCAGCTAATAGGGAGGTTGAGGCAAGAGAATTGCTTAAGTCCAAGAGTTAGAAGTTGCTGCAAGCTGTGACACCACAGCACTCTACCAAAGGTGACATAGTAAGACTCTGTTTCCAAAAAAAAGAAAATAGCCCACATGTATCTTCTATCTGTGCATTCAATATCTACAGTAGTTAAAAAATTAGGTGCAAGTAAATTTCAGTGGCTTAAATAGAGACAAAAATCCATTATCAGAAGAGAAATACAATGAAATATAGGAACCTAGAAAAAACCAGCCACTTACTGACAATACACATATTCATTAACAGGCAATAAGGAGGAACACTAGCAAAAACTACTTAAAAACACACCCCTAGGCAAGAGTACAATTTTCTACAATAGTAAGCCCTTGGCAATGAGTATTCATACTCATTATTTCACATAGCTTTAGCTTTAGCTGGGGCCCTGGCTGTAAAGAAGGGATAATTGTATGTTAACAGGTTTACACATATATAATCTCTGAGTATTTTGATTAACTTAATTCTGTAAATGAAATTTCTTTTTTTTTTTTTTTGAGACGGAGCCTCAAGCTGTCCCCCTGGGTAGAGTGCCATGGCATCACAGCTCATAGCAACCTCCAACTCCTGGGCTCAAGCGAGTCTCCTGCCTCCGCCTCCCAAGTAGCTGGGACCAC